>JAHWFP010048388.1:2733-25077 GCA_023313725.1 Lithobius niger | reverse complement strand
GCTGAGGCCTCGGAGCCACCTTTGGCCATTCGTCGGCGAAAGCTGGCCATTCAGTATGCTGTGCGTTTATGTGCTGTGGAATCCAGTCCTGCTTGGTCCATGGTTTTTGGGCCAGACTTGCGAGTCGGTATACGCAGGGTGGGTAAGGGTGATTTCCGCGATAGGCTCCAGCAGTCCTGTCAGGAGATAGCCTTTGAAATGCCCAGCGTCTTGAGGCTTGGGGGGATGCCAGTAGCCCCTTGGCTTGTCCCCAGTGGCATTTTCATTTTCGCTCTGGCGTCCCTCCCGAAGGGTTCCACTCTGCCTGCACGGTACTTACAGGAGTTCCGGCGGCTGTGTTCTCAGTACGCCGGTTATCAGCGGCTGTTTACTGATGGGTCGAAGGCAGACGCTGGCGTGGCTTGTGCTTGTGTTTGTAAGGGAGTGACGGTTGCCCATCGCCTTCCATCAGGCTATTCTGTGTTTTCTGCAGAGCTTTTGGCTCTCGGTTTGGCGGTGGAATGGATCCTTGGCCTTCAGGGCACGCATTTCATTATCTTTAGCGATTCCATGAGTGCCCTGGAGTCCTTGGCGAATTACAATCCTCGGAACCCCTTGACACAACGTGTCCAAGCTTTGCTTTCCCGCTTGCCTGGCCGGCGGAAAACCGTGTTTTTCTGCTGGATCCCGGGCCATGTTGGGATAGGTGGAAATGAGCAAGCGGATTCTGCAGCAAAAGGGGCCCTTTCTGGCCCTCTCGGTAGGGATCTCAGGCTTGTTCCCTCGGACGCTTTTCCAACTCTCCGTCTGAGGTTACATGCTTTTTGGCAGGCCTCGTGGGATGGACAGGACGGCAATAAATTACGAGCTATTAAAGGCACTGTTGAGGAATGGCACTCAGCGTGTCGCTGCAATCGCCGTGAGGAGGTGGTGTTGGCCCGTTTGTGAATTGGTCACACCCGACTTACTCACTGTTTCCTTTTGCGGGGGGTTGACCCTCCTGAATGTTCTTGGTGTCGACGGCCACTTACGGTCCGGCACTTACTTGTTGATTGTCGCCATCTTGATGGTGTTCGTCGTCGGTTCCATCTTCCGCATGACATTGCGCGTCAGTTGGGCGATAAGTCTGTCCTCCTGTCCGGTGTTTTTCAATTTTTGCAGGAGGTACAGATGTATGACAAGATTTAGATTAGGGGTTTGGATAACATCTCTGTAATGTGTGGTGCAGTGGCAACCCGGACCACTGCACTGTGACTGAGGTTGGCGCTAATGACCAAGTTGTCGACGCGCCATTAAGCCTCAATCCCCCCCCCCCCAATACCCACTAGTAGGTACAGTAGAAAGATGTAATAAAATATGGAGCAGTGAAATCGTAGCAATTTCATTAGCTAGTCACATAAGATGGCTAATCACTGCTACCACTATTAACTGTTCACACAAAATATGACTTTTGATTTTATTTTGCTTTTTACAACCAAAAATTGCGCGTTTATTTATCGTGACCCAAATTCTCTAGCAACGCATGATACCATGTCATGATTGTTCAGTTAACTTATTGCCGTACAATTTGCCGTAACTACCATTTAAACGGAAAAGATGAGACATGCTAAAACTGACTATTGGCACTTTTTCTTGTAGGGAGTTAAGATAAATGACAAGTAGAGGGATATACCCATGTGCATTACGATGAAATCCATTTTTAACCACTTGTAAATAAATACACAAAGAACCATTTTTGGTGCCACTTATTGACACTAGATGTTGCAGTCATTGTACTGTGTGAACCCAGAGACAGTTGCAGTAAATAATTTTGTACACGTAATGTCTGGGATATTTATTCTTTTGGAGAATATAATTGAAAACATGTAAAAGCGTGCAACATCTAGTAGTAAGAAATAGTACCATAAGTAGAAAATCTCGAATTCGTTCTTTGTCTTGAATAAAATGCTGTTGCTATACAACGATTTTCAATTTTACCCTTATTTAGGAATGTTAATGAATGCCTATTGTTACAACATACAAGTGTATAAGCCTCATTTGGCTCTTAGCATATTTCGTGTATGCTTTCTGAGTAAGGCTCTTGAAAGCTAAAAGTAGTTGCAGTAATGCTATTAGCATTATGTAAATTAGCTCAAGCATTGGAGTGGTGAGGGGAAAGTTGCCTTGGTCTTCACACTCACGTAAGACCGCACATACACAAAAAGATGTTTGGCTTACAGGCGAGATTAAGCACCAGGCAACCATGAATTTTTTTTTATTTATTATTTTATTTAACAGACCATGTGGCTAAAAGCTTGAAGAGTGCATGTAGTCAGACTAAAACATATATTTTGCTAAATTGTTAACTGATTTAATCTGATAATTAATGTTTTATTATTATTTTTTTAAAGTTTTTACCGAATTCTTAGTGGCTTAGGTAGAGGCTTGAAACTTGCACGAGTGGAAAGCTCGTTTCAAACTGGTTAAAATGGTGCATTTGAATGTCAAAATTGGTAAAAAATAAATAAATAAATAAAATAGGCAAAACTAGAAAGTTGAGCAGTCGGACCCATGATTCAGGTAAAAATTGTTTATCTGCTATAATTTAAGGCATGCACAATTGCACACACATGTAAACCAAATGTTTAACTTTGCATATACTAAGTTCGTGTCTAAACCTATACAAACTCTTTTACTGGAAGTCATACTACAACTATAGACTATTACATGGAAACTCATCCTAATCCCCTTCCCATATTCCATGACTGGCACACTTCATTGCACACCATTACTGGTTACTGCGCAAATGCACACCATTAATCATCACAATCATTCTGATGTTCAGCTGGGGTTCGTTAAGTGTAATTGCAGTTATTTAAAAAAATTTAATTTCTGATAAAGCGTTATGAGCGTAAAGGTCAGTAGAAATAAAATCCAGCACGTTTCCTTGTAATGTTTACTCTTAATTTATTTCGAACAATATGATAGTGTAAATCTCCTTCGTTCGATAATTCATTTTTAGACTGGAATGTCACTTGCTCCGAAATGTCATGCATTTCGTAATTCGTTATTTGGCAATGTGAAATTTTAAAGACAGGCAGGCATTGCCATTGAGGTTGGCAAATTAACCCTAATTTGCAGGTAAATGTGTACCTTCAGCATGAAAGTGGTAGAAACTCTTTACTTCTGTAGTAAACGAACAGAATATTTTTGGACATAACTATAATAAGTTGAAAGGTCACCGCTCCTCTTCTTAGTGGCATCACCTCATTTCAGAGTTGATTTAGATTACTCTCGTTTATACCAAGCACAATTTATCGCATACAACGATAAAATATCCCTTATAACAAAACTATTCTGCTTAAACCGTACAAGTCAGTCACTGACAGGCTAGGTGTGAAGACATCATCCGTCTTGCTTGTACATGCAGCTATGGCTTGGTGGGCAAGGCCTGCCAGAATGGTGCTGTGAATTGAAGGTCACCATTTTGAGGGAAAAGGTACATTGAGTAGTGCGGATTCGTGCATTTTTCAAAACATAGAGGATTAGCACAAATAAAGGTATTGTCACAACCTACATATTAAACGAATGGACTTTCGCTGGATTAAAGCAACATCATGAACAAAAAGTGATAAAGTTACCAGCACAAAGTACTACTAGTTAATTTTAGTTACGCTAGTGCTTACCAGCACCAGAATTCCGTAAATTCACTTTAAAATTTCGTAATACGGTAAAAGTACACAGAAAGGCAGAAGAATATTAGTGCTTGAATGGATTGTTTATCAGTACAGTCTAGCTCAGTCTTGCTAATAGCATTTTCCTTTTTCAGACGAATTCGCAAGAGCAAGAGCAGATTCCTACGAGAAGCCGTTTGAATGTGAAATTTGCCACCAACGATTTAGAACATTGGATGGTTTGCGCGCACATTTGAACATTCATGCCGAACGCTTTAAGTGCCAGACATGTGGCTTATGTTTTTCCTCTAACAAGGATTTGGAGAAACATTTCTTAACCCATGTGCCAAAAAGTCAACGAAATCCCTGGCCATGCAAATATTGTGGGCGAAACTATAGTTCACGCCCAAGTTTATTAGATCATTACAGGATTAAACATCCCAACGATTAACTTTGATGTGGGAAAAGGTTACATAGAATGGTAATAGTTCACCGTTATGAAAGAAAAGCATGGACTAATGAATTTTTTGTTGAAAAGATTACTAAAGTTTAAATTATTTCCGAGCAGTAAATTGTGTTTACGTTTTAGTGCCAGACATGTGGCTTATGTCTTTCCTCCAACAAGGATCTGGAGAAACACTTCTTAACCCATGTGCCAAAAAGTCAACGAAATCCATGGCCATGCAAATATTGTGGGCAAAACTATAGTTCACGCCAAAGTTTATTGGATCATTACAGGATTAAACATTCCAAGGATTAAATTTGATGGGGAAAAAGATTATGTGGAATAGTCCCGTTATGAAGGTAAAGCATGGGCTAATGCAGGTTTTTTGAAAAGATGACCAAATTTTAAATTATTTTCGAGCAGTAAATTGTGTTTAAATCTGAAGTATAAATTGTAGCACATCAATTTTTAGAAACCTTTGAGTAACTTTTCTTATTCGTGTTATTCTGTAACATTGTTTGCTTTGCAATTGATTGTAGTCAGAACTTTAGAACAGCATGTTATAATGTGTTTTTATTATTTTTATTTTTTTATTTTTTTTATTTTATTATTTTTGCTTCCCCTCCTTCCCCCTCCCTCACCTCTTTTGCACTTTCCTTTTTGCCTTTCTACCCTCAGCAATACTAACTTACTACCTTCCTCCCCCTTCGAATTTTTGACCTTCCTTAACTCCCAGAATTCACTGCAGCACTTTATTCAACATGGCGACCTGGTAAAGTGGTTGTTGAATGTGTGAGTTTGTTTTATTTTTATGTTTTTAACCTTTGAAAATGGAGCCAACCACTGTACTGCTCCGAAATATTAGGTACCAGTGTTTTTAACATTTTATGCGTCGAGCTTGAGTGTCTTTTTTTTAACAATACATAACGCATTTTTTAACCATTCATATAATGTGTTTGTTGCACGTGTTATAAAGTGTGTTCACATTTTATGAATGTAAAGATTTTTGTTTAAGGTTCTCTTGGCCATATTTGTTAACTATGTGTCGTCAACTGAAAGCCTATTATTTTATTTTATTTATTCTATTTCAATTTTTTTTTGCAATGGGATTTTCGTGTTGTATGTCTTGCTGCAGTTGTAAACAATTTTAAAATGTACAGCCAAACTTGAATAAACTTGAAGATTTTATAAGATTAATGTGTGTGGTATAGCTTGGAGTGTAAGCAGCTTTAAATAATATTGTGGTCTAATTCGGTGACAATTCCGAAGCAGCAGTTGTCTATCTGGAAAACGATGTCAGCATGTTATAACGTTTTTGTACCACGAGTTATAACGTAAGTTCAAATTTTGTGAATACAAAGAATTTTGTTTCTGGGAACCACATCTCATCAACCGAAAGCCTATTATTTTATTTGATTTTAATAGTGTCTTCGTGTTACCTTTCTTGCTGCAACTGTAATCGATTTAAAACTGTACAGCGAAACTTGAATACACTTGAATATTTCATAACGTTACTGTATGTAGTATTGATTTGAGTGTTGCAGCTTTAGATGGTATTGTGGTCTAAATCGGTGAATATTCCGAAGCAGCAATTGTTTTGCCAGAGATGATGTGACTGGAGACATTACAAGAATACGACGAATAAGAATTAAGAATTATTAAATAAGAATTAATACAAATTATTCTAATTCGTATATTCTGAAGTAACAATCCCGAAGTAACCCAGAAAAGGAGGTCAGGCGAGGACTTAGGACAAATCCACCTGACAAGCATAGTTCATTAAAATAGCTTTCACAGCACAGCAATGAGTCATGGTATTATTACTACATGCCTTACTAGATTTAGAGTACGATTGGTGTCCCGGAGGCAGAAAGGGGTACGACGTGTGACTATGTCGCATATAATCTGGCACAGTTGCAGACAAAAGTGCCGTTTTGAGCAAATTTCTGCCATTTCGCCAATTTTTGACCGATTTGGACATTCCAATACACCTTTTTAATCGTCTCGACGAGACCTTTCCGTTGGTGGAAGAGCCAGGTCAATAGGATAAAGCAATGAAGAGTTATTCAGTAAAAACCAATAAATATGTGATAACCATACGAAAAAAGCAGATAATTTTTTCTGGATAATTGGTGTCGCAGACAGTGGCAGAAAATTCTGCTTCTGGGATTGGTGTATCCATTCCCTTCTTTGGAGAGTCGAGTCACTAGCTGAACCACAGACCACGCCAGTGCGATCTGCACCCCATGAAGTGCCCGACAGAACCCGTAAGATATTAAGTGCCCGCAAAGCCTTTTCCTTAAGTTAGCGCAAAAGTGGAAGGGAAGAAATGTAGAATCGAACATCAGACCCAGGAAACGTGTCTGTGAGACCACAGGAATCTGTGCCTGTCCCAAGTGCAGGCCAAGGATCTGGGTGCAGTGTTCGTTCACGGCAAAAGACGACACACACTGTTTTGTCCGGAGGAAACTGGAAACCGTTACTGACTTCATTAATATAAATCGTCATTCTTTATTAATTGCCAGCTGCAGCTGCCGTTCGTAGGTATGCATACGAGCCGCCCGAAACAGGAAGAGGGTAATTCCAGATATATCAGTGTGGTGGAAATATAAACATGTTACGTCATTTAGGCATATCATAATGGTGGCAATCCTAAGAATTGAACTGAAGTTAAATTTCTAACTGATGTTCGATTTATTGGCCAGTTTATTTATTGCTCATTGTTTTGTGCTGATTGAGGCTTATAGTTTATTTATTTATGTATTTATTTATTTATTTCTTAGCAACCAATCAATGTTTGTGATGGTAAGTTTGTGAAAACGAAAGTTAAAATGTATTAGTAAGAAAGTCAAGGTAGAAATGGCTGCAATACGATTCCTAATTGTAGTTAAAAATTTTTCATTTAATTCAATTAACGCTAACCAATGAGCAATAACGAATGGGATCATAACTTATTTTTCGTGATGTGTGGTGGAAAGCATAGCAAAGGAACTTAATCCTGTCGTGGTATCTATCTGCCTGTTAGTGTGGAAGATATATGCTAACTCCTTGAACAAATAGCAATCAAAACCATTCCTAGTATCTCATGTCTAGAATGTCATCCTGTACAACATATCCAAAATCCGCAGATATCCGAATCCGGGAGCATTCCGAAAAAAAATGCTAATTTGTCTAAATTCACATTTGGCGACAAAGAACAGTTTTCTTTTTGCTCCTAGCGTCTAAACCGTTCATCCGATTAAAAACATACTAGTTACCAATTATGTTTAGAATCAAATTTCCTCCAAAAAAGGTTCTATTCATATTTTTTGTAAAATTAATTCTTCTTGCCGAAATTCGCTATCTAACTACTATTAGGCCATTTATGTATGCTATACATACAACAGCACATATGTGTATTACAATTGCTGGCTTTAAACAGCTGTAATGTTAGTTCTAATTATGATAAGTGAATGTGATAGGCTTAGATGAAAGATTAAGATGTATATTTTCCAACAAGGGTAATTAAAATGATTTATAGTAATTAAAGCTAAGTTATGACAGTTTATCTATGTTGTAGCACTTTGATTTCTGCATCGTTTTACCACATTCCATTTTAAACTGCTGCTGTAGTACCCGTTCTAATTTTTGTAAATGGGTGTGATTAGGCTTAGATGAAAGGTTAAGATGTATATTTTCCGACGAGGGTAATAAAACGATTTATATTAATTAGAAACTAATCTACAACAGTTTTTCAACAGTGTAGCACTGTTTTTTTGTGTGTCATTTTAGCACAAGTTCCATCTTTAAACGGCTGCAGTAGCCATTATGATTCAGATAAATTATATGATTAGGCTTAGATGTAAGATGAAGAAGTAATATATTTTCATCTTTCATCTATTCACATCCATTTATCAGAATTAGGACGGGTACTGCAGCAGTTTCAAGATGGAATTTTTGGTAAAATGACGCAAATATCAAAGCGCTACATTGGTAGATAAATTTTTATAGCTTTGCTTCTAATTAATTTAAATCGTTTGAATTACCCGTGTTGGAAAATATACATCTTCGTCTTCCGTCTAAGCCTAATCACATCCATTCTCTTGAATTAGAACGGGTACTGCGGCAGTTTAAAGATGGAACTTGTAGTAAAGTGAAGCAAAAATTAAAGCACTATGACATAGATAAGCTGTCATAGCTTTGCTCCTAATTAATGCAACTGTTTTAATCACCCTTGTTGGAAAATATACATCTTCATCTTTTATCTAAGCCTAATCACATCCATTTATTATAATTAGAACTAACAGTGCAGCTGTTTAAAGTCTAGAATTGTAATACACGTATGTGCTGTTGTATGTATAACATATGTAAACAGCCTAATAGAACTTAAATAACGAATTTCGGCAAGAAGGATTAATTTTACCAAAAGTATGAATAGAACATTTTTTGAAGGAAATTTTATTCTAAACATAATTGGTAACTTGTTATTTTCAATTGGATGAACATTTTAGATGCTAGAAGTAAAAAAAAAACATTTTTTGGTCGCCAAAAGTAAATTTATGAAAATTACCATATTTTATTTTTCGGAATGTTTCCGGATTAGGATTCGGCAGATTTTGGATATGTTGTACAGGATGACATTCTAGACATGAGACACTAGGAATGGTTTTGGTTGCAATTTGTTCAAGGTACACATACATTTTTTAAATATTCCACCACACTATGTATCCACTATGACTTTTGAACGTATTATTGTCTGTTGTCTTCGAAATTTTCCATATGTATTGTATGCCGTACTCTTGTGGCGTCGGGTTCATAAATCAATAAAATTTAGGAAAGGATTGGTATTTTAGCGCTTCAAAAAAAAAAGTAATCTGTCATCATGAATAAGACGTCATTAATCAGACATTAAGCATTGTTCAGGTAAATTAATACACAACTAAGAGACTTGACACATATAATGATGCCTAAAAATCGCCTGCATCACATATTTTACATAGTGATTGAAGGCCATTAACGCACATATTCACCAGTGCACCAACTGTATGAGTCGTCGTAGCTTTATTTTTTTTATTTCTGCCCCGTCTAACAAGTACACCTTTCTTTACAGGTTCTTTCATATCTACTAGGATTGGTGAAAGGGATCGTTCCTTTGAGTGTGAAGTGTGTCATCAGTGGTTTTCCAGTAGTCACAGTCTGCGAGCTCATGGCTACGCGCATGCTGAACGGTTTAAGTGTTTAAATTGTGGCTTGTGTTTTTGTTCTCAGAAAGATTTGCAGCGACACAGTATAACACATACACCAAAACACAGACGACCACTTTGGCCTTGTGAAATTTGTGGACATAATTACGCATCCCAAGAAAGTTTGTTAAAACATTTCAAGAGGAAACATTAAAGAACTTTTGACTTCGGCGTTTGCAAGGATACATTTCGTGCCAAAAGTGAACGGTGAAAGTTTTAATGTTAGGCCGTACCACGAGTTTCGGTAGGGCACGTTTTAGCAACTTAAATCTTTTCGCTTACTAGCTTTTACTTTGTTTATATTAAATTCGATGATTGCTTCTCAGAGCATTTTGCTGATGGGTTGTCGATACCTAATAGGCATAGCAACGACGTTGATGGAGACACTCTCCTCGTGGCTTGCAGTATGAAGTATAATACATGTGGCATGTGGGTCATCCATTTATGACAACAAGAAAACATTTCTTACTGCTGTATAAAATGGAGTTTAAGAAATGCGGATGTGAACCTATTTACGTTGCCCTTTAGGCTTAAATGTCAGTCTGCCTGAGCAGAGAATTTAACCAATGGCCGACACCCAACCGCTAAGACATACTGATATGACCCGTATCAATATGGCTTAGCGATTGGACGTCGGCTTTTGGTTCAATTCCCTGCTCAGGCTGTCTGACATTTAAGTCCAAAAGGCAATGTCAATAGGTTAGCATCCGTAGTTATTAAACACTTACCAAGCCCATTGGCTTTCCATCCTTGTTTAAGTAAAAAATGGAGAACTGATATTTGAATTCGGTGTTTTATTTTTCGATTTGACACACTCAAAATTGGTGCCGTGTTATACTTTGAATTCTTTTCTACGTAGCAGAAAGTGTCACGGAAAACTTATTTTCCATGATGGTTGGGAATAGTGGAGGATTTTTTTGAAACTTTAGCTATGATAATTTTGAAATAAACTATAACAAGAACATTTACATTTAGTGTGTGCTTTTTCGAAATTCCTAATGTATTAGTATTTCTAACACCTATTCCTAGTGTATTTTTAACCCACATTTATATGCAAATTAAATGGGAAGGTGCTCGGAACGGGGTTGACATATCTGCAGTGACATGGATCGCACCCGAGTCAAATGAATACGGTTTCATAGGTGGATTAAGCAGACTATGCTTCACGAACTCAAGTCACAAGGCGTTACGGTCGTTAGGCGTTTGACGCAGAAAGGCGAGGGTGGTGCCCAGTTGATTCGCCGGTTGCACCGCAGCACATTACTGCCGGTTACCTGCGGTTGAAGGTCAGATGTTATGTCCCGAACCCAATGCGGTGTTACTGCTGTCAACGCTTTGGTCATACCAGCGGTTCGTGTAAGGCTAAGCCGACCTGTGTTAGCTGTGCTCAGGCAGCCCATGAGGGCACTGATTGTGCTGCCCCGGCGCGCTGCGTCAACTGCGGTGGTCAGCACCAGGCCTCTTCACGGGACTGCCATGTTTATGTTGAGGAACGTCGTGTTCAGGAATTGAGCGCTGTCGTGCCCGTGCCAGGTTGGGCGATAAGTCTGTCCTCCTGTCCGGTGTTTTTCAATTTTTGCAGGAGGTACAGATGTATGACAAGATTTAGATTAGGGGTTTGAATAACATCTCTGTAATGTGTGGTGCAGTGGCAACCCGGACCACTGCACTGTGACTGAGGTTGGCGCTAATGACCAAGTTGTCGACGCGCCATTAAGCCTCAATTCCCCCCCCCACTATGCTTCACTTCACCTCACTGGGTGCTTGAAATAAAAATGTGGTTCGTATTCCGAATTAGCAACATTCCGTCACCAGGGGTGGCAATCGTATTTCGTTTATTGTTTATTCAAATGCACCTTACATAAACAAAGGGGCTCTGCATTAAATATCAAGCGGAGTTTGCATGCCTGCTGGCGCCTATTATTTAAAAATAAAAAAATTAAACGATTTATGTGCCGGTGGTACCATGGTGTGAGTACTGACTTCAGCATATATTCGTTAATTAAGCTACAGTAGTGTCATACTGGTAATGGTTGAGGAACCAGGGACTAACTTCCCTTCGCCATGCTTTCCCTCTTGCGAATTTGAGAAAACTCGCCTTTATATCAATCTAGAATTAGATTCCGAATTAAAACCTTCACTTGGAATGTGGTATTAATGTTACAGGAGGCATTTTTAAAAAAATGTTTTGTATAAAAAAGAATTAAAACTTAACCATCAAAAGCAAAATCTTCTCTCTTTTAGAACAGATGCAAAATACATTTTTTTGGACATCCAGCCCACGTTTTCAATACTATTCAGTTTCGGAGTGGTCTGACAAAGCCGCCTAGGGTTTCTGGGGAGTGTCGTTAGCTCCTCCAGAGAGAGGGTTTGTCACTAACTGAAGCATTTTACGGTACATCACTGCCCTATCTGGTTTTTGAATAATACTTTTTTTCGCATATTCTTCTAACAACATTTAGAGCGCGTTTATGCACGCACAATTTCCTCCCTTACTAGCTTTTACTTGGTCAATACTAAATCTGCTGGCTGCTTCTCGCCTTTGTCGGAGAATCCGGCTTTCAAGTTGTCTATGCGTAGTAACCATGGCAACAACGCGGACGCAAATTTTCTCCTCGTGCCTCGCGACACGACGTACGACGCTTGCAACATGACAGCGTCGATTTATAACAACAAGAAAACAATTTTTACTGCAGTATACGACGACGGACAGATTCCTGAATACCGGCTTTCGAAGGTTTGTCTTTGAATCGATAACTCCAAAATGGGCGCCATGTTGGATTTTGTATTCTCGCTGCGAGTAGCTATTTATTCTACCATCGTTTGATCACTGCTAGAAGCTGTTTTTTCAGCGAGAATAGCAAATTTTTGAAATAGCGTGAAATGGCAACAATGTTGTAGCAATATTTAAAATGACTGTTGCACTTTGTTCTTTATCCGTGTTGTTATTTATAATACATTTAATTTGTCTATTACCGCAATCATTTAATAGAAACGGGAAATTATTCGTAAATAAATAACGGTTGCTTAGCAAGTAGCTTTCGGCGAGCGAGAAGGTCTCGTTGCGTAAACGAGCCCTAACTCAGTTTAACGTAAAGCCAAAATGTAAGTAAATAAATCGTCAGTTACAATGAATTAATTTTTGCGTTTTGGTTCGCTTTACTTTAGGGGCTACCCCACTTGAACCACCTTCGCTGTGCCACTAATCCTGCTGTAACACAATATGATTTAAATTATCTAAAGTATAATGTTCTATCTTTGTCTATGTTCTGTACTGTATATTTGTAATATGTGTTAATATTGAGTAAGGCATTATCCTACTACTGAGTTATTTTAAAAATAAGGAATGACAGTTTGAACCTGTCAGGAAGCTTTCCAGCCATAGCCACGAAAAAGAAAAAAACGGAACAGTAATATAGTATTTGTCCATATTAATAATCATTAATAGCAGCTGAGGAGCAGACCCACCACGAATTTCTTTTTTCACTAACGAGTAAACCTTTTATTTTCAGATGAATTCAGACCATGTAGGATTGTTGGACGAGATCGAGCCTTTGAGTGTGGTATTTGTCATCAATGGTTTGCCAGCTGTGAGGGTCTACGAGCACACAGCAATGTTCATACAGAACGTTTCAAATGTTTCGAGTGCGGCTTGTGTTTTCCTTATCGTAAAGATCTGCAAAGACATAGCATAAGACATGTACCAAAAGATACCCGACCGACTTGGCCTTGTGACATTTGTGGCCATAATTATGCATCACAGCAAAGTTTGGTAAACCATCTCAAGTTAAAACATTAAAGCGTTTTAACTTTTTACATGTTTAAAGACACATTTTCTCTATAAAGTGGAACGCAACAAAGAAAATTCTAACTATGATAATAATTCTATTTTGTGAACTAGGCCCTTCTTTTTACTGAACGTAACTAAATAAAACCATATTAGGAGTCATAATAATTATTCCCAAAATGTACTGACTGGCCCCATCACGATTTAACACGATACTCAATCCAAACATCACCACTATTAATGCGGGATTTAAATTGCTTTCGTATGCTATGGGATTAAATGCCCTAGCATTAGTTAAATGAAAATGTTTACGCGTAAAAGAAGCTCTAGCTTGCTTTTTTGGGGCGCTGGATATTCTTTTGCACGTATTAGTGTGACGCCGATGGCTTACATGTGTTTTTCTTATGTCTGTTCCTTTAGAGTTTTAGATTTTTTAAGGCTTACAGCCATTTTATACACGTAAGCTATTTTTTAATACTAACTGATTTATATGTGATGGATGTAGCAAAAATCATAACATCACTTGAGTTATTAAAAAGTAGTCTCGTGGGTCATGGGATCAAACTAGGGCACAGAACTCTGTAGTAGTTGTTACATGCCTTGACGAGTGCCTTGTATTGTAACTTATTGATCAGCCTTGGTGCACTGTGACTGAGGTTGGCGCTAATGACCAAGCTGTCGACGCGCCATTAAGCCTCATCCCCCCCCCCCCTCAGCCTTGGTGGCTGATTCTCTGTCACTCTAACTGATCGGACTTGGTGTCTGGTGCTTGGTCATTAACTGGTTAGCCTTGGAGTGACTTGGTGTCTGGTGCTTGGTCATTAACTGGTTAGCATTGTACCGTGTTGCTAACTCAACAGCCGTGGTGCGTGGTGCCTATAATTCATCCGTGTTGCCTTGTTGCCTTGTTGCCTTGTAGCCTTGTTACTCTAACTGATGTGAAAAGGAACTGAAGTCTTTTAATGAGTGGAAAATTGAAAATGCTGAATCCAGAGTTGAGAAGACTACTATAAGGGTTCAAAATTAGCAGAGTGACTCATCTAGAAGAATTTGATTAGCAGAGTTTGCAAGTCTGTGATACTTAAAGTAAAAAAACGGAGTTTGTTCAAATTGTTGTCTGGGTATTTTCTACTTAAATTGATAGTTTGATTTGTGAAATTGAATTGTGCCTAATGCACACAGCCTGTCAAGAACATTCTACTTACTTACTGTATTTACTGTTAATAATGAGTAATAGTTAATATTATCTAAGTATGCCAGAAAGGGTGTATTGCATAAGTCATCTCAATTACGTCAAGATTGACATATTAATTTGGGATATACAAAATTCCATGTAAACAATTGTGAATACATTGTCAGCTATGGCAGCAATTCTTAACATTTTTTTTTAGAAATAATGCATGAAACATTGAAAAATTACATAAAAGGTTTTATTTTATTTTACTTTTTATTACTATAAAATGTACGGGTAATACCTACACTGAAGTTCCTCAACCTTGTTCAGCTGTTATTATTATGTCTATGTAATGTTGATCGATTGAGCAAATTGTCAATTGAATTGACATTCGCATTATTTGAGGGTTAAGTAACAAACTTCCTTTTGAGCATTGAGAATTTGCCTCTGGATGGCACGAAATTGTCTTATGTAGACCTGGGTTGATGTTAATTTAGTCTACTCACATCTTGCAATACATCACCATACATTTATTAACTGTGCTTGGCCGGTACGGTTACAGCTAAATCAATCCCTCCATAAGGGCACGTTTATGCAACCACTCGCTTTTGCATTCTCGCAGCTAGAAACTAGAAATCACCTCAAATTCCAACATGGCGGCGGTTTTACGTCTGTCGCCTCGCAACGAAAACAGCAAATAACGTGAGTTCAGAAGCATTTGGGAAAATTGTTTCGTCATGAGGAATTCTCTATATTATTGGTACGGATTATAAGACTGCAAGTATTTACTCAAACGATTTCGGATTTAGCTAATCCATTTAGCGTTGTTACCATGGCAATGTTACATTTGCCATCGCGATTGAGTTCTAGCTGCAAGAATGCAAAGGCGAGTCGCTGCATAACGCGCCCTTACTGTTACTACTGGTCTACTGCATGTGTTACTGCAGCATCCAGGGCAAAAAAAAACATAGTAAGCAATGGGTATGAAAACTAGGTCATCAGGCACAATAGCAATGAGTACCAAAAAAAGTACTCTTTAGACAACCGTTCTTTGTTTTTATCTCTTGGTTTCTTGAGTTTGTTATGTGTTTTTGAATTTAATATTGTCAGCAGCAAGAAATGATTTATTTGTAAGTTCACAAATTTTGTTTTAATGTAATAATGTTATTACTAAAATCGATTTATAACAATGTTGTTTGCTTTTTATTTTCTTTGTAAATTAGTTGGGAGCCAGTAAATGTAGGTTAGACCACTTTGCAGGAAAACGCAGTGCATGAAGCATTTAGTATAACAATTTAGCGCCAGACGGTTATAAGGTGTTTATACTCAACTGAGTTCGAAAATGCCCGTTGCCAGCTCGAAATATGGACCGAAAGTCGGTAATTCAAGATGGTCGCTTTTTTTTTTAACTTGCTCTTACGAGGAATATTCTGCTGTAATTGAATAATTGATATTTTTAAGGTGAATGTTACCGTCTTAAAAATGGACCGGAAGTCTGTAACTCAAGATGGCGGCCAAGATGGTAGCTTTCTTAAAAGGCTTGCTGTTATCAAGGAATATTCTGCTGTAAATTGAGTAGCTAGCGTTTTGACCCGTGTGAATTCGAAAATGCTTGTTGCCAGCTCGAATGAAGGACCGGAAGTACGTATTCCAATATAATAGCCAAAATTGCAGCTTATATATTTTAAAAGCTTGCTGTTATCTTGGAATAGTCAGCCAAAAATGCACTTTAAAAGCCCGATTACCACTATAGGCTAACGCTCAATTAAATAATAAAGCCTACTGTAGGCCAACAATTTCTTTTTAGATATTAGCAATTCATCATTTTGGCAGTTATAACCGTAATGTTGCAGTATTTCTCGAGTGCATCACGTACTGGATGCACACTTGTAAAGTAAATTCTGTTAATTTCAGAAAGAAGCTTGAATGATAATATGCACTTTATTGCACATCAAAATTGTTGTCCCGTTGAAATATTCTGTAAATTGTTCAATTACAGGTTTAGAGAAAAAGGGAATTAAGGTAATTTAGATCTGTTGCACCATGGGTCACTGCCACGGGTTATCTTTTCTGCACCCCCACACGCAGTTAATGGACCCACTCTTGCAACCAAATGTAAGAATATCGTGCATGTTTTTGGAACTGGCTCCAGGGTCATGAGAACGGGCACCAACTTCCCATCCACTGACATCCACCCAGTATGATGAGCATCTGGTAAAAGTGGGTACTGTATGACAAGTAGTCGTTTTACTAAATACTGGTCTGCGGCAGAAACATAGTAAGTTCAATAGAAATACGGTCCGATGACTGAAGTGCTCTAAACGCAGTGTATGGAACGGTATTTAGAGAATCCTGGTTTGGTAATGACTTCTTCAAATGTGAAGCTTTAGTGCATCACTCGTTGGGGAAGACCTTTGGGCTTCAATGTACTATAGTGAATGTTGTGCTTCATCAACCGTGGATAAGACAAATAACGATTATTTCAGGATGCTTCCCGCAAAAAATAATACTGACCTTGTACATTCGAACAATGAAGTTCTCGACGTTTGAGATGGTTTAGTCTTGGAGCAGCTGCTCTGCCAGTCCTGAAAGCAGGAAGGGCCTCCTTTGTATTGGTGATAGAGTTGATGCGATGGTGTGGACTGGACTATATTTTCAAGGCAAAAGTTATCATGGCAAGAGAGAGATGTTTATCTTCTGGCTGTGCATCAGTTTCCCAAATTGAAATGCTCAGAAGCATGGTTGATGTCTGGAACGAGAAGGAGAGAAATTGTATACCAGTCCACACATTACAGGTTTGTCACGCTCCCGGAGCCGAAGCCTTGGTGCCAGGAGGCGAGAGGGACAATTTTGATACTTAATTTCACTCGGAAATTCGTAGGATCATGCATCACATGGCACAATCGACATGACCATGAGGCATCGCTGGGCCCTTCTCTTTCCTAAAATACCAAGGTTGGCTGAGGTTAGCATCGACTCAGGGAACGTCGTACAAACCATCAGGCTACGTGGTCTTGTTCCAGTCCTTAACCAGCACATCTTCTCTTATCACCCCTAGAAAGGAGGACTATGTTTAAAAAAATACGGATGCAACCGTATTTAAATTGCATTTTGGCCTTAAATGTCAGACTGCCTGAAAGGGGAATTAACTGACGACCTTCGAAACCAAAACTGAGCCATACTGAGACAGCCAAAAGGGAACATCCATAGGCAGCATTCAATATGCACACATATACATACAAGCAGTTGGTTATACAAGCACCCACTCATTGCTGCACCCAGATCCTTGCCTGTACTTGGGGCAGGCGCAGATTCCTGTTGTCCCACAGGCACGTTTCCTGGGTCTGGTGTTCGATTCCAGGTTATCTTGGCTTCCACACTTGCGCCAACTTAAAGACAAGTCTTTGCGGGCACTTAACATCTTGCGGGTTCTGTCGGGCACTTCATGGGGTGCCGATCGCGCTGTCATGTTGCGCCTCTACAGAGCCCTTGTCCGCAGCAAACTTGATTATGCGTGCATGGTGTATGGTTCGGCTAGTGACTCGACTCTCCAGATGTTGGACACTGTGCATCACAGTGGCCTGCGTGTGGCGACTGGGGCATTTCGAACTTCTCCAGTGGTCAGCCTCTATGCTGAGGCCTCGGAGCCACCTTTGGCCATTCGTCGGCGAAAGCTGGCCATTCAGTATGCTGTGCGTTTATGTGCTGTGGAATCCAGTCCTGCTTGGTCCATGGTTTTTGGGCCAGACTTGCGAGTCGGTATACGCAGGGTGGGTAAGGGTGATTTCCGCGATAGGCTCCAGCAGTCCTGTCAGGAGATAGCCTTTGAAATGCCCAGCGTCTTGAGGCTTGGGGGGATGCCAGTAGCCCCTTGGCTTGTCCCCAGTGGCATTTTCATTTTCGCTCTGGCGTCCCTCCCGAAGGGTTCCACTCTGCCTGCACGGTACTTACAGGAGTTCCGGCGGCTGTGTTCTCAGTACGCCGGTTATCAGCGGCTGTTTACTGATGGGTCGAAGGCAGACGCTGGCGTGGCTTGTGCTTGTGTTTGTAAGGGAGTGACGGTTGCCCATCGCCTTCCATCAGGCTATTCTGTGTTTTCTGCAGAGCTTTTGGCTCTCGGTTTGGCGGTGGAATGGATCTTTGGCCTTCAGGGCACGCATTTCATTATCTTTAGCGATTCCATGAGTGCCCTGGAGTCCTTGGCGAATTACAATCCTCGGAACCCCTTGACACAACGTGTCCAAGCTTTGCTTTCCCGCTTGCCTGGCCGGCGGAAAACCGTGCTTTTCTGCTGGATCCCGGGCCATGTTGGGATAGGTGGAAATGACCAAGCGGATTCTGCAGCAAAAGGGGCCCTTTCTGGCCCTCTCGGTAGGGATCTCAGGCTTGTTCCCTCGGACGCTTTTCCAACTCTGCGTCTGAGGTTACATGCTTTTTGGCAGGCCTCGTGGGATGGACAGGACGGCAATAAATTACGAGCTATTAAAGGCACTGTTGAGGAATGGCACTCAGCGTGTCGCCGCAGTCGCCGTGAGGAGGTGGTGTTGGCCCGTTTGCGAATTGGTCACACCCGACTTACTCACTGTTTCCTTTTGCGGGGGGTTGACCCTCCTGAATGTTCTTGGTGTCGACGGCCACTTACGGTCCGGCACTTACTTGTTGATTGTCGCCATCTTGATGGTGTTTGTCGTCGGTTCCATCTTCCGCATGACATTGCGCGTCAGTTGGGCGATAAGTCTGTCCTCCTGTCCGGTGTTTTTCAATTTTTGCAGGAGGTACAGATGTATGACAAGATTTAGATTAGGGGTTTGGATAACATCTCTGTAATGTGTGGTGCAGTGGCAACCCGGACCACTGCACTGTGACTGAGGTTGGCGCTAATGACCAAGTTGTCGACGCGCCATTAAGCCTCAATCCCCCCCCCCTCACACTCGACTTACTCACTGTTTCCTTTTGCGGGGGGTTAACCGTCCTGAATGTTATTGGTGTCGGCGGCCACTTACGGTCCGGCACTTCCTTGTTGATTGTTGCCATCTTGATGGTTTTCGTCGTCGTTTCCATCTTCCGCATGACATTGTGCGTCAATTGGGCGATAAGTCTGTCCTCCTGTCCGGTGTTTTTCAATTTTTGCAGGAGGTACAGATGTATGACAAGATTTAGATTACGGGTTTGAATAATATCTCTGTAATGTGTGGTGCAGTGGCAACCCGGACCACTGCACTGTGACTGAGGTTGGCGCTAATGACCAAGTTGTCGACGCGCCATTAAGCCTCATCTCCCCCCCCCCTTATACAAGCCTGTAGAATGAACGGTTACAAAGTTATGACCGATTACATAATCCAATTTGGCATCAGCTCGTAAAAATGTCTGCAAAACATATGTATTTTTTCCTCTGTTTCCCCAGAAACTCTCTGTAATGTGTGGTGCAGTGGCAACGCGGACCACTGCACTGTGAATGAGGTTGGCGCTAATGACCAAGCTGTCGACGCGCCATTAAGCCTCATCTCTCCCCCCCCCCATATACATACAAACATACACTTTCCAATCGCCAGTGGAGGGACGTTTATTTGTGCGCTACACTCCAAGTGAAAACAAAAAGAATACACAATAAAGCGTGAAATCAATGGTTAAACTGGATGGAAAGCCAAATCGGCCCTAGTTTGGCCGATTTGCCTTTCCATTCTGTTCAACCGAGGACTATGTTGGTATTTCATTCTGAAATGGTATCTGACTATAACTGAAGGCCTGCTACCATCTGTAACACATCACCTTGGGATTATTGTAAAATGCATAGTTTTACTTCAGGAATCAACCATATCAAATATCTTACTAGTAACCCCATACGGCCGGTTGTCGAACAAGTCACTACGACCACTTTCATGGAGAACTCTGTTAAAAATTATGCCGTAGAGGTATTTTTTTCTGAGAGCCTGGAAATAAAATAGTATTAAGGTCTTTTTGCGTTTGTGAGTACGGTACACTTTTCACTTTTGTACAATTTTGAAATTTTGCAATTTTTTAAACACTGATTTATAATTAGGTGTTTGTTTTGTTTACAGTTTTAATACATTTTCAGCTCTACTGGCAAATATGAGTCTGCACTAGAACTTTCTAACGTAGGCATTTTTTTCATACACTACGTGAATATGCAACTTTTGATGTGAAATAATGGATTGTTGTAAATCTTAAATAATCATTCAAGACTTTTATTAATTGCATGACATCATTCTTTTACCATTATTGATTTTTCTGTTTCTTTCGTTTGTAGGTATTAGTATTCTACCAGATCTACCTGTGGACTGTGACATATGTGGCAAGACATTCTTTTATCCTGAAGCTCTGGTTGGCCACATGAAAACACACGCTGAATGCTTTCGCTGTATCACATGTGGAAAATGTTGTGAATCGTCGTGGGCCTTAAGAATCCACCAATCCAATGCTCATGTTAACCAACGGAAACCGTTTAGTTGTGACATGTGTGACAAACGATTTGTAAAAGAAAACGGTCTGAAAGTCCACATTAAAGAAATGCACCAGTAATGTTCACTGCGAAAACATTTGATGTGAAACTAACAAGTCGGTCCAGTAAACTGGGAGAGGAATTCAGTGAGGATTGGAAAATTAATGTTGCTACAACGAGAACTGTTACAGCACACTGTCGTATTCTACTGGCATAAAATGTTGTTGGTTCTCAAACTAGTTGCACAAACAGCTCTCATGGGTTCGAATCGGAGGCCGGGCCACTGTCTTTTCTTTCTTCTGATATTGTGTTATTGTATCACCACAATGTCAGTCTTTATTGGTCTTTATTGGTCTTTATTGGTCTTCCGCATGACATTGTGCGTCAATTGGGCGATAAGTCTGTCCTCCTGTCCGGTGTTTTTCAATTTTTGCAGGAGGTACAGATGTATGACAAGATTTAGGTTAGGGGTTTGCATAATATCTCTGTAATGTGTGGTGCAGTGGCAACCCGGACCACTGCACTGTGACTGAGGTTGGCGCTAATGACCAAGCTGTCGACGCTCCATTAAGCCTCAATCCCTCCCCCCCCTTTATTGGTCAGGCATCCTATTTCGGTAATCCTTTACCTGAGGATTCATTGAGTATTAATTACTTATAGTGCATCTAGTGCAGAAGCCAAGAAGGCTGTTGGATTTCCTCCTTGTATACAGTACGCGTTTGTGCAAGGGGTTCATGCCTATCGGATCGAAAATCCAGAGGATAGTATCGCGCGATAGAAAACATTCTATCCGACGGGAAGTACCGCAAGGAAGTACTGCCTGCTTAATGCAACCAATCATTTACGTGTATTTAATTTTTTCTAAGTGGCATGGAATGAAGACCTATTGCGTACCCTGTGTCAATTTGTTCGTCCAAGCCTTTGCCATATATTTTCTTAATCAGTGTATTTGTGTCCTCGAAGTTTAAAACCATGTATGAAAACACTTGGAATTTCTACGTAATTAAAAAATGCAATATTTTGCAAGACATTACACATTGTCACCACATCAAAATCTGCTTCACTCAACACTTATCATAACAACAATGGGTCAACTTAGAAAAATCGTAAGCAACTATTAGCTAAGCGGCTAAGAGCCAAATTTCAGGCGAATCGTGCACTTTTTGAAAAAAGCATAACTCTTCCAGAATATCTTTACTGTGGCAAATGGAACATTTTTTGGATATGGTGCCCACATGTATGACTTCCGGTTTGCCCTCATTACATCATCAAAGATGGCGGCCACAGAATCACTGTAGAGTTTGATGTCAACAGCTGTACCTCGGTAACCAGCAGACCAATTTCGTCTTTCTACGGCTTGCTGAAAAGATAATTTTGTGAGCCACAAATAAGATCCTACGACATATTAACAGCGCTTCGACAAGTTAAGGGATACAGGTCATAAAATGTAAATTTTAAGTGATTTTCAATAGGTATTATCAAATTTGAATTAAAATAACAGCCAAACTAGCTAATGAAAAACATTAATATGTTCAACTACTACAAAAGCAAACTATATTTCCTTTGTTATATTTGTTTACATCTGTTCTTGTGCTGGTGTTAAACAAATTCTTAAATACGGTTC
>JAHWFP010048383.1:29136-44181 GCA_023313725.1 Lithobius niger | reverse complement strand
CAAATTGTGTCAGTTTTTGTCGATTGATCAAACTATCAAAATATGGTGATTCTACCAGAGAACTTGTTCTCGCAAGAGAATCGAAGTTCTCAAGAGCAGAATCTGACGAAACTGTGTTACTTATGGGATATCCCCTTTTGCATCTAATTAATGCCAAAATAGCGCGTCGTTACGTGCATTTTTACGTCACTCCCCACTACTCTCCCCACTACTCCCCACTACTCCCCACTACTCTCCCCACTACTCTCCCCACTACTTCCGCTGCCTTATACCTCCACAATTTTCTTTGTGGCTGGTACTGACCCAGCGACCAGGGAGGCGGACGGGAAGTTAAAGTGACAAAGAATCCTCAGATTCTACTCTGAGAACTTCGATACTCCTGCGAGAACAATTTCTCTGGTAGAATCACCATTTCTCATATGTAGAATCCTCCTCTTATACGGGATTCTTACATACGTGTTACTTACGGGATCAGATTCACACATGTGGCGCTGCCAGCCTACCTTATTTAGTCAGAAGTCCCCTGTCCTGGAGTCGTTGCAACAGTGTCCCAGCACGGCCCTGCACCAGCTTCCGCTGGTAATGTAGGTAAACGCCGATGGTGACGCCCAGTTCGCCGTTTACATGATCTGTGTGGGCAACTGCGGTGCGCACAGAGTGTTCTCGAAAATTGTCCACTGTCACTCCCGCACTGTCCAGCACTAAACACAACCATATTCCCACAGATTGGGACATCGCCGGGTGATGCGAGCGTACATACGACAGCAGCAGTCGGCTCGGTCTGTCTATTCCTGCCAATGCCTGGTCATCTCTGAGGGCCTCTGTACGAAGACTATACTCGGTGACGTACGCCACTGCATCTCACGCCCTATCTGCATGGCGGTGCACTTTCAGCACTACAAACAGTACCGCACTCCTGGCACCCTTATGCTCTAGTACGACAAACACCGCCTCCGTCTTGGTCACATCACACCACCACAGGTCCAGATGGGCCAACTAACTCGCCCTACTCCCCGCCTCAATCACCAGCAACATAGTTACTTTCAACGACAGGGGTCTTCACAGACCGAGCCTCTGGCGGGTGTGATGTCCTCACATAAGCTGCCACCTGGGCAAGGTCCCAAATTGCTGCATAACGGGGCCTGAGTGGCTTGTTGCAAAAAAGCCCCTTAAATAATCTCCGCACCAGAGAAGCTGATGCTAGCGACCCACCATCGAAACCACTATGGAGTTTAGACATCGCTGCCAAGTAACCTACAATGCTACTATACTGTAACCCCTACTCGTGTAAAGATGCCAAAAAGTTCACAGCTGCTAAAACCAGCGCATCCACCGGGTCCACACTTGCTTGTGCACACTACAACACCCACCTATGCTATTCGTAGGAGTATCCTCTCTTGGTACCAACCGTAATCTCTGCATCCAGGAGGCGGGTCGCCGTGTGCGACAGCCTTTCTCCAAAAATCATATTGTTAACAAACTGAAAATTTTGGCCTTCTTCCGCAAGGAGCGTACTTCACACTCCACGCTACCACTCGCTGCCTCTTTCCCGATACCGCCAACCCCTACCCCGTCTGGGCGGAAACATACGTTGCAAAGCCAGGCCCACCATACGTCTCGGTGCACTTGTAGCCTTTACCGTCACTGCAGCCTCCTCTTGTGTCTGCCGTAACACCTCTTGGAGTGAAACCCGGAATAACTCGGACAGCGAAGGTTCTTTACACAACAGCTCCGCTCGCAATTCCTCCGAGAATGCAAATTTTAAATGCTCTCTCCGCATCCTTTTCTTTTGTTGCAAAACTTGTATCTGAAGCATTGTTGCATCAACCAGTGCTTGCGATAACTGAGTCTTCCACGAGCTAGTGTAGTCGACCGGCTTCATAGCACAAAATTACAAAGCCCTCAGCAGGGACAACACCTGGACAAATTCCTGCTGCACTTTTACCAAGGCGGTATCTACAACTTCCAGCAACAAGAGTCTATTCCCGATCCGGGGTAATATTGGTGTTCGTAGAGGCTGAAATTCGCTCTGCAGCTCACAGTCTACTACGTATCGATCACGAATTACGTCTTTATCAGAGTCTGACATCTGCACATTTTTGTGCCCATTCCACCACGACCGAATTCTACGATCCACTTCCCACACTAGATTTTTCGGGGGAACGGTCTCTGGCAAACTGCCCAACGTATTTTCGTCTCCTAAGGCAACCTCTCCACTCGTGGGCCAGGCAATATCCGCCTGCCACATACTAGAATAGTCATTGGCCATCGATCAAGCGTCCACTCAGTTCTTCACATTCATAATCTCCTGCATATTCTACTGCGTATCCTGTTGGCTCTAGGCGAGGTCATCATTTCTGTCCCAATACGCAGCTCTAGTTTGCAATTGCTGCCCACTATCAGTCCACATGTTTAACATCGATCACTGGGCCAAGCCGCCCCGAGAATGTCCACACATCGGACCGACATATGATTCCTCTATTCATATTCCTGGGTTTTTCCAGCCGCTACCGCATCTCGAAATGCGACCTGCATTTCCTTACGAGGTAATTTAGACAAACTAGCAATTGACTGCCACAAATCACCCAAAGGAAAGCGACTTACGGTAACACGGCGTTAAGCCTATCGCCGCCATCTTAGCCGCTCAGCACTATCCTACTTACAGGCTTTCCCGACTGCAGGTCGTCTCCTACCTGACTCTCATTCACGTTTTCGCGGTAGTCAAACCTTACTGACTTCTGCTTCTCCTTCTTGCTATCGTCTTTAGGCATCTTGGCAACGCACTTCCAACTCGGAAAATTACACTTCGACAAAATAAGGGACCTGTGCCTCGGCAAAGGAAACTGGAGGTATAGGGCAGCGGAAGTAGCGAGGAGAGCACCGGAAGTGACGCAAAAAATGTGCATACTGACACGCTATTTTGGCATTAATTAGAAGCAAAATATGTTAGCCCAATGTGCCGTGTCAAAAGGGATTATCGTGTAAGTAACACAGTAAGGAGGATTCTACGAATGAGAACTATGTAGCATTTGCACTAAGATAACAAATGGAAATTTAAACAGCATAACAGACAGATTAATTAAAAAAAAACTTACTGTAGCTAAATTGGATTAGATAAAAAAATTTATTTACGAAGCGTGAGTTAAAAACAAGCATTTAATATATGGCATAGAAGTGCATGGTTTTGGAAATTCTTCTCCAGGGTTGTTCCTTAATAGTTGTCAATCTATAGTCCGTATAAGTTTAATTTATACCACGGCTGTGACGTCACGCTAACTCAACGCCATGCTAAATTTACGTTGGTTAAATCCCGTTAACCAACACCGAAAGTGTGCGTCATCGTAAAAAGTATGGGTTATCAAGTTACCCCACACTTTTGGCGATAACCCACACTTTTGCTGACAACCCACACTTTTGCTGATAACCCACACTTTTGACACTTCTTGATCACGCGACCGGGAACGCACACACCTACAACCAAATACAGCGTGCAAAAAAAAAAAAAAAAAACGTAACGCAATAAAAAGGTACAAAACCAATTACTTAAAAGGAATGAAATCCCATCCCTGCAACCTCTTATAATATGTAAGGCCCATATCTAAGCTATTCACTCCATGTTAACTCCCCACCCCCTCCGTCCACAAACTAAAATTCAATGACCTTCGTTCATACCAATACCCTATTACCGTATTTTTTAAACAATTCTCAAACGCTCAAAATAAATTACATACCTTCCAAGAATGTTATTCTATCCCTGTGGCCTCTTATCGAAGTTCTATCACTCCAAAAAGCTTCGAAAAAACAAGCGAGCTGGCTAGCGTGAAATAGGGCGAAGCGACGCTTCGTCTCCTTCCCACCCACAAACGGACGTAAAGGACTCGTCGGTCTATCAACCACTCCACCCTCCATAAAATAAAATGTAAGACCTTCGTTCATATCGAGATATTTTCACAAAACACAAACACGTTTTAATTAAATACGAGATAGCTTGACGTCCCAACCGTGATATAAATGAGTTATTGGTGAAAACCGATTGGTTAACGATTTTGAAGTGACTGCTGCGATGATTTTGCCAGCTCGACATGCAAATTCGTCTCGGGGCTGCTCCCCTTGACCTATTTGCATGTCTCGCCGGCCAAATCATCGCAGCAGTCGCTTGAATCGTTAACCAATCGTTTTTAACCAATAACTATTACACATTTAGCTTTGTTATTTGTATTATTGTGAACCCTTTTGGTATTTCTACGTGATGGATTTTGTAAACCAGTAATTAAATACAAAATAAGAAAAAAAACTTCAAGGAGGTACAGTAACTATTGTGTGCGCGGCTTATCTTGAGTCCTGTGGGTATTTTATGATCGGCTACGTCTTCCTGGAGGGGCCGGCTTTAATCGACGGCCGCCATTGTTTTTGCAACTATTTTGGATATCAACAAGGCACACTGCTACCAAAAATATACAATCGATTATTTGTGGTGTTTCTGGGGCGACCTCAAGATACGCTGCGGACACTATAAAATTATTGCTGAGTTGCAATAGTTTTGCAATCCTTATTACATTCTACGCTGTATGTGTGACAACTTTGACACGAAATTAATTTTTCTTCTTTGTATTGGAGAATATTGGTATGCATAAGAACTTACTACTTTGTCGTTCTTCAAGTTGGGGTTCAAGGTCCACCTGTAAGATATAATATTAGTCATACTTCAATTTCCGTGTGACACACAGGAGGAAAGTAAAGACAAAGGAAAGTGCTGTTAAGAAGACAGTGCTACGACGGGAACATGTTTAAAAAGCAGGAAATATGCAACGGAATTTGTTTAAAAGAATATTCGAAGAACTAAAACCCAGTGTGATACAACATATTGTAGCACTAGCCGAGTCACTCACACAGTGTCGCCTCGTTTACACTAACGGAAACTTGATTGCGACGTTAATCAACTGTTGACACATGTTGCGACTCCATGAAATATGGCAGCATTTCTCTTTTAGGGTACCGTTAGTATTTTGCATCCATTTGTCTCTTGTACTGTAGTGGGGCAATACTTGCAGTTATCTTGGATGAAAAATAGCATACGAGACTGAGTTGGGCAATATGGCCGCCGAAAACGCCACTGAAGCGATGATTCTGTATGTTGCCTCTTTCTGTCAATCGAGGGCGACACCGTCCGTACAAAACTGCAACGTTTCTTCCCTTGCAAGACTTTGTGGATACACGAACGTGCCGCTTTTTTTTTTCCCAGGCGCAGACAAATAGCTTACTATGGCTGCGTGATAACTTAAAAACTATTTAAAAGTACTTTAATGCTTAATAAAAATTTGTCACGCAAATCTACGTAAAATTAAAATTGTATTTTGAAAACCGCCACCAGATGTCGCGACTCTTCGTACAAAAATACACCAATGCGATTTGCCAATTCCCAAACAGACCTCAAGAAATGGGACAGTCGTGGCGTCCATTTTGTGTACCCCCTCTAATTCGTTGTAGATCGGGCGAGTTAGTTTAGTGGCCATGAGTGGGGGCCAATGATCAGACACCAGTGATACACCTGATACAAATGGTGATTTTCGCTCACTTCACTCTCCCAGTCAGTGCTTGCTCTGACCTTGTACGTTCTTTCATTCTGTCTTGGTGCAGAATGAATCAGTAATTTTAAGTTAATTCTGTCTGTTCAATTTCGAATTGGACGAATGGGTGCAGTAAAATACGAACTGCGTACCTTTTATGGTTTGGAGCCTGGCGGCGTAACGGGGTTGGCATGGGAGGGCGCGTAGGTACGAAAATATTGTTATAACCATTGTTAGAATTGTCGGCATCGTCTCTCATTGGACGACCAAAGTTCGGATAATGAGAACGTGTATACTGATGTGCGTGCCTAGACACATACAGGGTATCACGACAAATCAAACAACGTTGCAAAGAAATTATATTCACGTCCAATTCACAAAAATAAACCAACTATAAAAACAAAGCTAAATAAACATAGCCCAAAACTGGTAAAGAAGCCACCAAGTTGAAAGTGGTTCTGCCCTTCAAAGGAGTGATATCAACACACCTAAACTAACTAAATAAAATAAATTACAACAAAATTAAAACCAAACCAAAAACTATAAAGAGGTGACTAAGTTGAGAATGGTTCGGCTTATAAGCAAAAACAAACCAATTTCTTGTTGACGTGGCACTTCATTACACATCTGCACGGTAGTGGAGTTGAGTCAATACACAATTAACTAAAAAAGAAGTGCTATCTTATCAAAAACCAAAACTGGTAAAAGGGGCGCCAAGTTCCGAATGGTTCGGCTCTTCAAAGGAGTGATATCAATACACCAAAACATTCGAAACATTCGCCAACTTAATCGCACCGAATAATACTTTGGACGTTAAATGAAAACTTGAACATTGCTACCGAAAGTAGCAATGTTCTAGTTTTCTTTTAACCTTCGAACTATTAATCGGTGTGATTAAATTGTCGAATGTTTTGGAGTGTTGATATCACCCCTTTGAAGGGCCGAACCATTCTGAATTTGGCGGCCCCTTTTACCAGTTTTGGTTTTTGATATGTTAAGCTTACTGAAAATTAACTATTAGTAATGAGGGTTCATTCTGCTAAGAGTTTGGTTGTGCATCAGGAATATCCTGCTTAATAAAATGTGTGCATTTTTTTTCATCAAATCAATTAAACTCTTACTCAAATACGTTATTTACGAACAATGAATTACCTGTAGTGTCTCATTAGGTGTTGATGATGAGTGGACAGTAATTACAGCAACGACAAATACAAAACTGCAGGAACATAGGCATTGCAGCAACATAGCGAGTGTTCAGTAGTTGTTTGCCTTCACGCTACTGCAGTGCGTTCAGATCCAGGTGGCAGGCAGAGGTGGATGACGATGGAACGTGCGCATCTATCACATTTATAAGATTTTTTCCTTAGTCATCCAACTCACGTGATATACACGACATTCCTTGGATTTACTGGATTGGTTGTTTGCTGCCAAGGCTAGATGTTGCTCAATTTTTGCTGTATTCCGCATGTCGATACATAGCGACGCATTATAGTCGACAAACGGCGGTCATGCGCACGCAGATGCCATAATCTCTCTTTGCAGGATCGTAGCGCCGTGCCGACAGTTGTATATGAGATAATGGCAGACATATTTATGACCATCTGTTAATATACTTAACTGAACAAAAAACGGCTTCGCCGTTTAGAAAAAAGCATTAGAGCTCGTATCCCCATACTCACAGCTGTGAAGGTACACGAATAAAAACGGATTAGAGTTCACTCGAACGCAACGAACTATGATTTGAACTCCAATTCCAGGGAACAATGACTGTTTTTGCTCTGTGGTTATGTCAGAAAGTGAACACAGTTTTGTGTTTAAAATGTTTAATGTTTGCGTGCGTGTGTATGTGTGTGTGTACTTATTTGGGTGTTGTAAAGGCTTTTTTAAATATTTGTCTGTGTTTGTTGCTTTATATTTTAAGTATGTTTCCTGTGAGTGGCTATATGTGTATTTTGTGGGCATTTATAATTTCTGAAACGAGCATACTCCTAATTAAGGCAGTTTTTATTGCCTGTCTTTGTGTATGTATTTTTGGTCCTTTGTAGGCGGTTTTGTTGTTTACTGCGTCTGTTTGTATGTGTTTTATATTTTCGTTCTGTTTCATGTGCGTGCGGTGTGTATGTTGTATTTTTTGTGCGTATTTTATTTGTGTTAAGTATCCAACCGTTTTGTTTGTTTGATTACTCATGTTCATGAATACGTGTGCTGGAGACTGACATGTCATAATACTTGTTCCGTGGAATTGGAGTTCAAATTAGAGTTCGTTGCGTTCGAGTGAATTCTAATCCGTTTTTTGGAGTGTAGCTGCGCTATGAAGACACTGCAATGTAATCTTAGACCGCGCATCACGCGAAAATCACAAGTACTATACTAACCAAACTTTGCATGCAATAGCACGGGAGTCCGGACAAGGTTTTTCAAAAGAAAAATCCGGAATCGGACATGGGGTTGAGGAACCATCAGAGTGGCAAAATGGACCAATAGCAAGACCCAAAATCCAAACAACAACCAGATGTAGCGCCGTTTCTAATTGTTAAAGGCATCCGATTGTTAAAAGATTGATTGTTGATGTTAAACAGGCGGCGTTACGCCACGGGCTATCAATTACAATCGAATCAAATCAGCGGCCCCTTATGTGTTTATATGGCCCGTTATGTGTTATGTGTTTATGTGTTATGTGTTATGTGTTTATGTTATGTGTTATGTGTTATGTGTTTGTTAACTGTAAGCATATTTTGTAAGGCTGGGCCGATCCTGATTACTGAGTAAGAGTGCCTCACGTAATTCCTTACCGACATTTGCAATATCGCTAGAATCGAGATCGGTATATAAAATCCAGATAAATCGGTAAGAAATCAAATTGAAGATAATATCACTTTTTGTCGACCAATTTTAACGTTTGAATAAAATCGCTTCGCTACATTTTGTCGACAGTGGAACTGATGACGCCCTAGTATTCGTGTTCCTTCACAGCTGTGAGTATGGGGATACGAGCTCTAATGCTTTTTTCTAAACGGCGAAGCCGTATTTTGTTCAGTTAATTTGTTGGCTTTTTTCGCTTCCATTTTATTGTAATTGCTACGGTCTGGTCTATCATGTGTACGGTATGTCCACTGCACACCCAATTTGGTTTGCGAAAAAACGAAACATTAGAAATGCATATTTCTGTTCAGCTTATGCCCAAGCATTATCCCACGTATGTTTTTTGATTGGCAAAACACTAGCGTCTGGCTTGAGTTATGTGTCAGCTGATGGGCAGTTGATTCTGCATTCAGGCCTCAAAATTATAGACTTTGCACCATACAGTTTAAAACTGAAAGATTAAAGCGATAACAAGACCATTTCATTTTGGTTCTCGACAACGATTGAATATATTAGAAAACAAAAACGAGCTCGTTTGATGCTTAAGGTAAGGTTTAACTGAAGTCAAAACAGCAAAGGGGCACAAATAAACTTTCCTGTAAGGTTCAAGATATTTCAGTGTTGCTGTGCTGTTTAGTCCACGTGAAACCTTACTGCTGTATACAATTGTTTTTACCATTTTTACTTTTGCACATGGTAGATCCACTAATGATTGGTGCATTCTACTTAGCTAAACGACATCGCCGGAAATTGCATAAGAACTAATCGTCTTATGTGCTTAGCACAGCTCGACAGGTAATTCGTGCGAGTCCTTGAAATCCAGGAAATGTCTTTGAAAGTAATAATGAAATTTCATACCTGGAAAAGTGCTTCAAAATCTTGAAAAATGATATTTGTATCATCAATAGTGCGATGAATGGGAAGTTGACGATGTGACTGAAGAACACTGAGAAAATTCAGCCGAGAAAGTAGACTTGTCGAGTATGTAGTCTTAGATTATTCTTCGTTTATTTGGTCATGAAAATTTTTGAAATTTCAGCTGTGGCTTTAATTGTATTTACGTGTGTAATGGTTGTTTACAGCAGTAGGGTTTCACGTGGACTAAACAGTACAGCAACACTGCAATATCTTGAACCTTACAGGAAAATTTATTTGTGCCCCTTTGCTGTTTTCTAATTCGTGCTACTTTGGCGTACCATGCCTTTTATTAGCTTGTTTTAATGTTTTGAATCTTTATCAATGACGGTTTGCGCAAACTAATATAGAAACGAATCCTTTAATCTTCAGGCTACATCTTGAAGCTGGCATTTGCTAATTGGCATTGTTGCATAATAACAATGTTTAAAACAATGTAAAACAATCAATCTGATCGTTTTTAGAGCTCCATAACCCCTGAACCACTTGACCAATTAGAAGAGGCCTTACGCAAAGGGCACATCTACAGAGCAATACCTGTAAACTAAGAACCAGCTTTACAGGACAAATAGTTTGATCTATAGAGAGCGTAGCAGAAACGTGTCGTGCCAAGAAGCAGCTAAAAATGAAAATCACGATTCCAGCTCATGTCCAGATCTCCGCTATGATACCTCGGAAATTAATAAAAGTTGGGACACGTGTTGGGCAAGTCCCACAAAGCTCATATACCAAATATCAGTGGAAAATGTAGAAAGACGGCAGAGAAATTAAGCATCGAAATTTCGGCTTTAACGTGGGATACCCAGGTCAAACCTTCCTTTACTAATTTAATGGAGCCACCACGAAGCTACCACGACAATGTAACTTTCCCCGTGCCCGAACGAAGTTGCATCTTGTTCGAACGAGCTACAATCCTATCTTGTGCGCCTCGCCTATTGTTGCCCCATTGTTACATGTTGCAGCATTGCATTCTGGGGCCCCTCCGCGCCTGTCCAGTTTTTTTTTAATTCTCGTGCGCAAACGAACTGTAATAAGCACTGCCTGCCGGCTGCCTACTACTGTTCTGGTCGAAATCGGGTTTTCTTGTTGCGCTCCCATCGTCGCGCGTTATGGCGGCCTAACCACGGTTGTCAATAGCGTTTTAACGTGTTTTAAAACTTATTTTATAAAAGAAAAAACCGTTTGCGCAAGTTTTCGTTATGATTTTCTGAACAGCAACGACGAAAGGAATAGAAAGGTAGTTGAATTATGTCGATAGCTTGAAAAGGCGCTGTTCTATATAATAACTTTGTCCCCTACCCCCTCCCACGGCTAATGATCCCTCTTTTGTAATGCTCACTTCTATTATATTTTACCAGCCAGCCATGTTCATACTGGTGGCTTTCGAGAAACATGCTGTCCTGAAAACCTTCCCTCATTGTTTTTCGTCTACCTGACGCCTGATTCAGCCATTTTGGTTGGTTCTGGTGGCAACAGCTGGTCGGAAATGGGCGTCACCGTCGTTTTGTTTACTTTTTCAACAGCATGTTTAGGCAGAGATCATTGAAATGGTTGGGCATGATTGTCGTAGTGGTTTACGTGAATATCAACCATCTCAAAATCCTACGCCAAACGGACGATGTTAAAATTATTTCAGGATACATAAAGCTACTTTCACCTTTACATGTGTCACGAAATGAAGTGGGGAGGAACGGTTGAGGTTTGGGGGAGGAGGTGAAGCATATATTTGGGGAAGTGGAGCAGGGCAACCTGCTTCCCCAGGAAGAAAAATTGTCAAAAATTGTAACACAATGAATAAAACAAGGTCGCACTAACAATGCATCAGTAATTCGACGTGTTGTTTGGTACAGAAATGCTGAAGGAGGATAGACGTATGCAGTTGGAAAGACAGCATAAACTCAGGAAACTACTATACATTCTGAATGCGTGGTGCACTGAAAAGTACACATATTGCACATCACATATAAAAAAAAAACTATCTCCTAACTTTTACTACTGCAATACAACAAACGCGCGATCATGCGATCGTGTAAGAAACGACCAGATAAGGAGTTCTCATCTGACGCTATTATTTTTGTTACAAAAACACCCTGAAAGTTTCGTTGCGTTACAGCTTCCCATCCTCTTCGTTCTTTTTCATCCGGCTGTAACAATTTTTTAATCTGCGAACACCTTACTTTGCAGTAAGTCCAGCATTAAATTAGGAGGGGAGGATGGGGATCGTACTGCACTGAGGATACGTAAGGCTGATTACTTTAAATTTATATACTCATTTTTTTTTGTGTGAATTAGCCGACGATAAAATAACACACGAAAATTTCACCCACAATTTCATGTAGGTCTAACTAGCTTAAATTTTTAGCTTTGCTGCTTGGGTTTTGTTATATGTTGGACTTACTTCAAATCCAGTTTATATTTGAACAATCGAGTTCGAAAAAAGAAGACCCCCCCCCCTCCGCCCCTCCACGCACGCCAGTCTTACACGCAATTCAGCGATATTTAAGGCTCAACAAACGCTGCTACTACTGAGCACCGACTTATTCATTCCAGAGTTGTGCTTTTCAAATCGTGTTTTTTTTTAACACCAACAATTTTTCGTCCATAAGACATACCTTTGCTAGATGTACTTCTTCCATCCTTCTGTCCTCTGCCCCCATACAAAGAAGTTTATGTAGATTATTCCCCTGTAGTTCATAACAGTTGCCACTGATATTCACCCTCTCTCACGGCCGCCTGCCATAAGTACAACGCACTTCCGCCTCCAGACGCCCTCCCTCCCCCACGTGATAATTTGGTATTGCGACGCAAATTAATGCACGCTCATCATCGTTGAAAACGAAATTTCTTAAAATGACACCATAAATAATTAAATTTGTCTGTAATGCAAATTAATATTATGATAAAATTTCGTTTTAATGAATAAATAGTCAGAGCGATGGCGTCACGAACCCGAACGATTCCGTAGTTTTCCGTGCGTTTCCGGGTCTAGCCTCTAACCAAACCTCGACCCACATTTACCCGAAGTTTTTCAACACCGCCCCTGCCGTTTTCCGCTGAAAATTGCGAAGAGAACACGTGTGTAACGCTGACGTCACAACACTGTGTGCATTACGGACGACGGTTTCGCGTTGAAAGACCTTGTTAGAGATTAGCACTTTTTTTTCTCTCATTACTAAATCTGTGAAATCCCTAGTGTTTTGATATTTTACACTGTAACTCACCCACCAACATACTTGAATTTTGTCGTATCAGAATTGAACAAATGTGTCTGGGCGAGTTAGTCTGGGCGAATTGAACAAATGTGTCTGCTGAGGAGATGTAGCTGAACACGTCGAATTAAAAAGACGTGTGACACGTCGAATTAAAAAGAGTGGCCAGGGATGAGGGAGGGCATATTTTTGGGGATGGGGATTTATCTCTGGGGATGGGAACAGAGCAACTTCCCCTCCCCCCATTCACCTCAGGGCAGCGACCATCCATTATTACCCCTACCCTCTTCCTCCCCGCTATGTTGTAAGTCCTCCCTCCCCCGCACCACTAATCGCTCCCCTCCTTTTTTATTTTTGTAATGGGTCTTCAGACAGTTTATCACCCTCCTTTATCGCCCCCTACCCGGTCACACATCCCTACGTTGTTTGTAAATTTTGTACTGAAACTCATCTGTACTTTTTAAAAAAAATCTTTGTACTGAAACTTAACAAAGCCCTCCGCTTTCTCTCCCCTCCCATCCTCCCAACTCAGGTAGTTTGTCCCTACAATTTTTTTCGAACTGAAATTTCGAAAATTCCCTCCATCTTCACACAGATATGGCGTCAAAGCGTGGGGTGGGGGGTCGGGACGGCAGCTTGACTCTCCCCAAAGAGAAGCACCGATATTTTGTCGGGGAACAGATGGAAGCTTTCTGTGGACAAAATAATAGGCGTTCTTTGTAGTATGTTAAAATATAAAAACTGGCAAACGGTTATAGAAATAAAAACTTGCGGAAGATGATAGAATAAAAGAAAATAGGGTCATCAAAATTTCGAACACAGATTTTATTGCGCCACTACTGCCAACTTCTGGTCACTTATCTTTACAACCCCCCCCCCCCCCCCCCTTCCTCCAACTCAGTTTATTTTCATACTCAATTCGAAAATGAACCCAATCTAACCCAGGATGCTCACCCACGCTATAAATATTTTCCTGAAACTTCTAAAATCCTCCTCCCCTGCCGTTCGTTCATCTCTTCTATTTTTTGGTACTGAAATACCCTACCCTGACCCCGGGTCGCTCGACACCCAAGTTCGTACGCCAGGATAATTGTATGGTACACATTGCGGTTTGTAGGCATTTTTGAGTCTGGCTTTGCTTAGTGAATGACGTCTGTTATTGTGGTGTATGATTGCGGTGGTGCGGACTATCCAAGACGCCTGCTGCTTGCTGACCCACCTTTTTTAATTTGCTGTTCGGTCGGCAGATCCATGCGGACTATCCGAGACGCCTGCTGTTTGCTGACCCATCTCTTTTAATTTGCTGTTCGGTACGCAGATGTTCGTATGTTCGTACTGAGCCACGGCTGGCGCTGTCAGCATATTTACATAATTAACATCTGTTAATAATATGTAATATCCCAAGAGCTAAGGAAATTATCTATAATTTTTTCAACCCGAGTGTTTTGGCCCCTATAAACTCATTAGGCAGACATTTAGGCAGACATTAATTCACGAGTGTGAAGCACGAGGGAAATTACTGTGCTATTTATTGGCAGATAATTTCCCTCGTGCTTCGCACTCGTGAAATTAATGTCTGCCTAATGAGTTTATAGGGGCCAAAACACTCGGGTTGAAAAAATTATAGATAATTTCCTAACTCTTGGGGTATTTAGTTAGAGAATTTCTCGTCATTTTTCATTATTCAGGACGCTAAATTACGTATGCAGAATCAAAAAAATTATAAAAGTCGCTGCTGTCCCCCAAATATTGGCGCGCCGATTTGCACCACGGCCGCCAGGAATAAAATTGATATTCTCCGCCACTGAAGAATGTTTCATTGGCGCACATCTCCAAACATTTTTACTTTAAACAATTTCGTAATAATAAATTAGTAAATGTAGTACATATTTTGACTTTTTCAAAAATTGCAAGAGTAAGTAAAAAAACAATATCAAATACGTACTAACGTGGCGCGTAATAAATTTCAAAACAGTGCTCAGAATTTGTTGCTAGATTACGTTTACGTTAGGCCTAATGAAGCAGCCGGGCTAACGGGCTTTGCCACCGGTTCTACGTGTGACTGCAGGCGTTGCTAGGTTACGCAAACGAACGACACAGTGCGTATTTTGAAAGAACTGCCTTCCGGATTGTTTTTGGTAGGAAAATACATACTTTTATTTGAAATGAATTCAACAAACTTATCGTAACATGTCAATTGTGTAACGTTTGAAGCGAGTGACTGCCGAAAGCGTATCAAGTTCAGAAAGCGCTCGCCATGTTTTGCACGGTTTTGCATTGCACTACGTTGACCAATGAAAGCTACAGGATATTGCCTTTCTAATTTAGTTGTAAATTTAGCCAATGAACATCGACTTACAGTGAATATCTCCCTCGTTTTTTTTAGCCAATAGGAAAGTGGTATTTTTGGTACACCAGCCAATCACAGCCCGCTTATTCTGATAGACGCTGTTAGACCCCGATCTCACTAACTTAATTTATCTTCTCATTCT
>JAHWFP010048383.1:0-16383 GCA_023313725.1 Lithobius niger | reverse complement strand
GCTGCAACATGTAACAATGGGGCAACAATAGGCGAGGCGCACAAGATAGGATTGTAGCTCGTTCGAACAAGATGCAACTTCGTTCGGGCACGGGGAAAGTTACATTGTCGTGGTAGCTTCGTGGTGGCTCCATTAAATTAGTAAAGGAAGGTTTGACCTGGATCTCCCACGTTAAAGCCGATATTTCGATGCTTAATTTCTCTGCCGTCTTTCAATATTTTCCACTGATATTTGGTATATGAGCTTTGTGGGACTTGCCCAACACGTGTGCCAACTTTTATTAATTTCGGAGTTATCATAGCGGAGATCTGGACTTGAGCGGGAATCGCGATTTTCATTTTTAGCTGCTTCTTGGCACCATAGGAGTTGATTTGTGTTTGGATGGATAAGCAACTTGACTAAGTCGGAAGTTTAAGAGCGGGGCATCAAAGGACGTACCGCCACGCCAATCGGCAATCGCGGCCGCGTGATCGTAAATTTACACCGAACGCACTAGGTTTAATCCCTCTAAACCATCTTTCAACATGGCGGAGAAAGAACAAGACGCCTAGCATAACGCAGGAATAAACTGGTATAACGGTACTAAATTGGATTTAGTAATTTTTTCAATTTTTCTGCTGCTACGACATTTCAACTTGGTTAAACTTACTGTTGTCACAAGAAGATGACTCATTCTACACCGGTTTTCTTGCAAATATCATGCATTCATAAGCACTCGTGTGTTACAAAAATACGATATTTACTTCCCCAACAATCGGCGTTAAGGTTTCGTTCGACTGTCAAACTTTGTTGCAAAACACAATGGCACCTACGCCTGGCAAAATAACAATCTCTTATCTTACCTACGTTTGATACATCATAAACAACGTAGTACAGGGCGTATTTTACAGAAAATTCCACCGCCTACAGTGGAATTCCATTCGTCTATGAGCGGATCAACCGCGAATACCTCATGGCGGCTGGGTCAGGCGGAAGTAGCAGACGCGCTTTGTATTCTGGCTACATTCGTGAGTCACGCTTGCCATCGAAGACCACGCACTTCGGCTATGCAGTGAGCTGGAAGTGGCTTATCCATCCAAACACAACTCAACTCCTATGTTGGCACTACACGTTTCTGTTACGCTCTCTACAGATCAAACTATTTGTCCTATAAAGCTGGTTCTTAGTTAACAGGTATTGCTCTGTAGAAGTGCCCTTTGTGTAAGGCCTCTTCTAATTGGCCAAGTGGTTCAGGGGTTATGGAGCTCTAAACGACCAGATTGATTGTTTTACATTGTTTTAAACATTGTTATTATGCAACAATGCCAATTAGCAAATGCCAGCTACAAGACGTAGACTGTAGATTAAAGGATTTGTTTCTATATTAGTTTACACAAACCGTAATTGATAAAGATTCAAAACATTAAAACAAGCTAATGAAAGGCATGGTACGCCAAAGTCGCACGAATTAGAAAACAAAAACGAGCTCGTTTGATGCTTAAGGTAAGGTTTAACTGAAGTCAAAACAGCAAAGGGGCACAAAGAAACTTTCCTGTAAGGTTCAAGATATTGCAGTGTTGCTGTGCTGTTTAGTCCACGTGAAACCTTACTGCTGTATACAACCATTACACACGTAAATACAATTAAAGCCAGAACTCAATTTTCAAAAATTTTCATGACCAAATAAACAAAGAATAATCTAAGGCTACACACACGATAAGTCTACTTTCTTGGCTGAATTTTCTCAGTGTTCTTTAGTCACATCGCCAACTTCCCATTCATCGGCCTATTGATGAAACATATATCATTTTTCAAGATTTGCAAGCACTTTTCCAGGCATGGAATTTCATTATTACTTTCAAGGACATTTCCTGGATTTCAAGGACTCGCACGAATTACCTGTCGAGCTGTGCTAAGCACATAAGACGATTAGTTCTTATGCAATTTCCGGCGATGTCGTTTAGCTAAGTAGAATGCACCAATCATTAGCGGATCTGCCATGTGCAAAAGTAAAAATGGTAAAAACAATTGTATACTGCAGTAAGGCTTCACGTGGACTAAACAGCACAGCAACACTGCAATATCTTGAACCTTATAGGAAAGTTTATTTTTTGCCCCTTTGCTGTTTTGACTTCAGTTAAACCTTACCTTAAGCATCAAATGAGCGCGTTTTTGTTTTCTAATATATTCAATCGTAGTCGAGAACCAAAATGAAATGGTCTTGGTTATCGCTTTAATCTTTCAGTTTTAAACTGTATGGTGCAAAGTCTATAATTTTGAGGCCTGAAGGCAGAATCAACTGCCCATCAGCTGACACATAACTCAAGCCAGACGCTAGTGTTTTGCCAATCAAAAAACATACGTGGGATAAAGCTTGGGCAGAACCTGAACAGAAATATGCATGTCTAATGTTTCGTTTTTTCGCAAACAAATTGGGTGTACAGTGGACATACCGTACACATAATAGACCAGACCGTAGCAATTACAATAAAATGGAAGCGAAAAAAGCCAACAAATCAACTAAACAAAATATGGATTTGCCGTTTAGAAAAAAGCATTAGAGCTCGTATCCCCATACTCACAGCTGTGAAGGTACACGAATACTAGGGCGTCATCAGTTCCACTGTCGACAAAATGTAGCGAAGCGATTTTATTCAAACGTTAAAATTGGTCGACGAATCTTCAATTTGATTTCTTACCGATTTATCTGGATTTTATATACCGACCTCGATTTCTAGCGATATTACAAATGTCGGTAAGGAATTACGTGAGGCACTCTTACTCAGTAATCGGGATCGACCCAGCCTTACAAAATATGCTTACAGTTAACAGACACATACGAGGCCGCTGATTTGATTCGATTGTAATTGAGAGCCCGTGGCCTAACGCCGCCTGTTTAACATCAACAATCAATCTTTTAACAATCGGATGCCTTTAACAATTAGAAACGGCTTCGCATCTCGTTGTTGTTTTGATTTTGGGTTTTGCTATTGGTCCATTTTGTCACTCTGATGGTTCCTCAACCCCATGTCCGATTCCGTATTTTTCTTTTGATAAACCTTGTCCGGACTCCCGTGGTACGGCATGCAAAGTGTGGTTTGGATACAGTCCTTGTGATTTTCGCGTGATGCGCGGTCTAAGATTACATTGGAGTGTCTTCATAGCGGAGCTATACGCTCCAAAAACGGGTTAGAATTCGCTCGAACACAAGGAACTGTAATTTGAACTCCATTTCCAGGGAACAAGGATTATGACATGTGTCTCCAGCACAGGTATTCATGAACATGAGTAATCAAACAAACAAAACGGTTGGATACTTAACACAAATAAAACACACACAAAAAATACAACATACACACGCACATGAAACAGAACGAAAATATAAAACAAACAGACGCAGTAAACAACAAAACGCCTACAAAGGATCAAAAAATACATACACAAAGACAGGCAATAAAAACTGCCCCAATTAGGAGTATGCTTGTTTTAAAACTTATAAATGCCCACAAAATAAACATATAGCCAGTCACAAGAAACATACTTAAAATATAAAGCAACAAACACACACAACTATTTAAAAAAGCCTTTACAACACCCAAATTAAGTACACACCCATACACACGCACGCAAACATTAAAGATTTCAAACACAAACTGTGTTCATTTTCTGACAGAACCACTGAGCAAAAACAGTCATTGTTCCCTGGAATTGGAGTTCAAATCACAGTTCATTGCGTTCGAGTGAACTCTAATCCGTTTTTATTCGTGTACCTTCACAGCTTATAGTATGGGGATACGAGCTCTAATGCTTTTTTTCTAAACGGCGAAGCCGTTTTTTGTTCAGTTAATTATATTAACAGATGGTCATAAATATGTCTGCCATTGTCTCATATACAACTTTCGGCACGGTGCTACGATCCTGCAAAGAGAGATAATGGCACCTGTATGCGCATGACCGCCGTTTGTCGACTGTAAAGTGTCGCTATGCGTCGACATGCGGAATATGGCAAAAATTGAGCAACATCTAGCCTTGGCAGCAAACAACCAATCCAGTAAATCCAAGGAATGTCGTGTATATGACGTGAGTTGGATGACTAAGGAAAAAATCTTATAAATGTGATAGATGCGCACGTTCAATCGTCATAGACCTCTGCCTGCCACCTGGATCTGAACGCGCTGCAGTAGCGTGAAAGCAAACAACTACTGAACACTCGCTATGTTGCTGCAATGCTTATGTTCCTGCAGTTTTGCATTTGTCGTTGCTGTAATTACTGTCCACTCATCACCAACACCTAATGAGACACTACAGGTAATTCATTGTTCGTAAATAGCGTATTTGAGTAAGAATTTAATTGATTTGATGAAAAAAAATGCACACATTTTATTAAGCAGGATATTCCTGATGCACAACCAAACTCTTAGAAGAATGAACACCCATTACTAATAGTTAATTTTCAGTAAGCTTAACATATCAAAAACCAAAACTGGTAAAAGGGGCCGCCAAGTTCCGAATGGTTCGGCCCTTCAAGGAGTGATATCAATACTCCGAAACATTCGCCAAGTTAATCACACCGCTTAATAGTTCGAAGGTTAAATAAAAACTAGAACATTGCTACTTTCGGTAGCAATGTTCAAGTTTTCATTTAACGTCCAAAGTATTATTCGGTGCGATTAAGTTGGCGAATGTTTTGGTGTATTGATATCACTCCTTTGAAGAGCCGAACCATTCGGAACTTGGCGCCCCTTTTACCAGTTTTGGTTTTTGATATGATATCAGTCCTTTTTTTTTTAAATTGTATATTGACTCAACTCCACTACCGTGCAGATGTGTAATAAAGTGCCACGTCAACAAGAAATTTGTTTTCAACAATTTTCTACTACCTTTTGCTTATAGGCCGAACCATTCTCAACTTAGTCACATCTTTATAGTTTTGGGTTTGGTTTTAATTTTGTTGTAATTTATTTTATTTAGTTAGTTTTGGTGTGTTGATATCACTCCTTTGAAGGGCAGAACCACTTTCAACTTGGTGGCTTCTTTACCAGTTTTTGGCTATGTTTATTTAGCTTTGCTTTTATAGTTGGTTTATTTTTGTGAATTGAACGTGAATATAATTTCTTTGCAACGTTGTTTGATTTGTCGTGATACCCTGTATGTGTCTAGGCACGCACATCAGTATACACGTTCTCATTATCCGAACTTTGGTCGTCCAATGAGAGACGATGCCGACAATTCTAACAATGGTTACAACAATATTTTCGTACCTACGCGCCCTCCCATGCCAACCCCGTTACGCCGCCAGGCTCCAAACCATAAAAGGTACGCAGTTCGTATTTTACTGCACCCATTCGTCCAATTCGAAATTGAACAGACAGAATTAACTTAAAATTAATGATTCATTCTGCACGAAGACAGAATGAAAGAACGTACAAGGTCAGAGCAAGCACTGACTGGGAGAGTGAAGTGAGCGAAAATCACCATTTGTATCTGGTTCTGATCACTGGTGTCTGATCATTGGTCCCACTCATGGCCACTAAACTAACTCGCCCGATCTACAACGAATTAGAGGGGGGTACACAAAATGGACGCCACGACTGTCCCATTTCTTGAGGTCTGTTCGGGAATTGGCAAATCGCATTGGTGTATTTTTGTACGAAGAGTCGCGACATCTGGTGGCGGTTTTCAAAATACAATTTTAATTTTACGTAGATTTGCGTGACAAATTTTTATTAAGCATTAAAGTACTTTCAAATAGTCTTTAAATTATCACTCAGCCACAGTAAGCTATTTCTCTGCGCCTGGAAAAAAAAAAGCGACATATTCGTGTATCCTGAAAGTGTTGCCAGGAAAGAAACGTTGCAATTTTGTGCGGACGGTGTCGCCCTTGATTGACAGAAAGAGGCCACATAACGAATCATCGCTTCAGTGGCGTTTTCGGCGGCCATATTGCTCAACCCAGCCGCGTATGCTATTTTTCATTCAAGATCCAGCCTGTACTGTAGATAGCCTTGCCCCACTACAGTACAAGAGACAAATGGATGCAAAATACTAACAGTACCCTAAAAGACAAATGCTGCCATATTTAATGGAGTCGCAACATGTGTCAACAGTTGACTAACGTCGCAATCAAGTTTCCGTTAGTGTAAACGAGGTGACCCTGTGTGAGTGACTCGGCTATTGCTACAATATGTTGCATCACACTGGGTTTTAGTTCTTCGAATATTCTTTTAAACAAATTCTGTTGCAACATGTTCCCGTCGTAGCACTGTCTTATTAACAGCACTTTCCTTTGTCTTTACTTTTCTCCTGTGTGTCGCACGGAAATTGAAGTATGACTAATTATATCTTACAGGTTGCCCTTGAATCGGAAACCCAACTTGAAGAACGAGCAAGTAGTAAGTTCTTATGCATACCAATATTCTGCAATTATTTCGTGTCAAAAACTTAATTTCGTGTCAAAGTTGTCACACATACAGCGTAGAATGTAATATAGACTGCAAAACTATTGCAACTCTGCAATAATTTTAGTTACTGTACCTCATTGAAGTTTTTTTCTTATTTTGTATTTAATTGTGGGTTTCTAAAATCCATCACGTAGAAATAACAAAAGGGTTCACAATAATACAAATAACAAAGCTAAATATGTAATAGTTATTGGTTAAAAACGATTGGTTAACGATTTTTAATCCACTGCTGCTATGATTTGGCCGGCGAGACATGCAAATACGTCAAGGGGCGCAGATCAAATCATCGCAGCAGTGGGTTAAAAATAGTTAACCAATCGGTTTTCACCAATAACTCATTTATATCACGGTTGGGACGTCAAGCTAGCTCGTATTTAATTAAAACGTGTTTGTGTTTTGTGAAAATATCTCGATATGAACAAGGGTCATTCCATTTTATTTTATGGAGGGTGGAGTGGTTGGTAGACCGACGAGTTCTTTGCGTCCGTTTGTGGGTGGGGAGGAGACGAAGCGTCGTTTCGCCGTATTTCACGCTAGCCAGCTTGCTTGTGTTTTCGAAGCTTTTCGAAGTGATAGAACTTCGATAAGGGGCCTCAGGGATAGAATGACATTCTAGGAAGGTATGTAATTCATTTTGAGCGTTTGTAGTTTGAGAATTGTTTAAAAAATACGGTAATAGAGTATTGGTATGAACGAAGGTCATTGCATTTTAGTTTGTGGAGGGAGGGGGTGGGGAGTTAACACGGAGTGAATAGCTTATATATGGGCCTGACATAATTATAAGAGGTTGCAGGGATGGGATTTCATTCCTTTTAATAATTGGTTTTGTACGTTTTTATTGCGTTACGATATTTTTTTTTTTTTGCACGCTGTATTTGGTTGTTGGTGTGTGCGTTCCCGGTCGCGTGATCCGGAAGTGTCAAAAGTGTGGGTTATTGGCAAAAGTGTGGGTTATCGGCAAAAGTGTGGGGTAACTTGATAACCCACACTTTTTACGATGACGCACACTTACGGTGTTGGTTAACAGGTTTTAACTAATGTAAATTTAGCATGGCATTGAGTTAGCGTGACGTCACAGCCGTGGTATAAATTAAACTTATACGAACTATAGATTGACAACTATTAAGGAACAACCCTGGAGAGGGATTTCCAAAACCATACACTTCTATGCTATATATTAAATGTTCGTTTTTAACTCACTCTTCGTAAATAATTTTTTTTATTTAATTCAATTTAGCCATAGCGCGTTGCGAGTTTTTTTTTTAATTAATCTTTCTGTTATGCTTTTTAAATTTCCATTTGTTATCTTAGTGCAAATGCTGTATAGTTCGCATTTGTAGAATCCTCCTTACTCTGTTACTTAAACGATATCCCCTTTTGACTCGGCACATTGGACTAACCCATTTTGCTTCTAATTGATGCCTAAATAGCGTGTCAGTATGCACATTTTTGCGTCACTTCCGGTGCTCTCCCCGCTACTTCCGCTGCCCTATATCTCCAGTTTCCTTTGCCGAAGCACAGGTCCCTTATTTTGTCGAAGTGTGACTTTCCGAGTTGGAAGTGCGTTACGCCAAGATGCCTAAAGACGATAGCAAGAAGGAGAAGCAGAAGTCAGTAAGGTTTGACTACCGGGAAAACGTGAATGAGAGCCGGGTAGGAGACGACCTGCAGTCGGGAAAGCCTGTAAGTAGGATTGTGCTGAGCGACCAAGATGACGGTGCTCTCCCCGCTACTTCTGCTGCCCTATACCTCCAATTTCTTTTGCCGAGGCACAGGTCCCTGATTTTGTCGAAGTGTGACTTTCCGAGTTGGAAGTGCGTTGCCAAGATGCCTAAAGACGATAGCAAGAAGGAGAAGCAGAAGTCAGTAAGGTTTGACTACCGGGAAAACGTGAATGAGAGCCGGGTAGGAGACGACCCGCAGTCGGGAAAGCCTGTAAGTAGGATTGTGCTGAGCGGCCAAGATGGCGGCGATAGGCCTAACGCCGTGTTACCACAAGTCGCTATCCCTTGGGGTGATTTGTGGCAGTCAATTGCTAGTTTGCCTAAATTACCTCGTAAGGAAATGCACGTGGCATTTCGAGAGGTTGTAGCGGCGGGAAAAAACCCGGGGATATGAATAGAGGAATCATATGTCGGTCCGATGTGTGGACGTTCTCGGGGCGGTGTGGCCCGGCGATCGATGTTAAACATGTGGACCGATAGTGGGCCGCAATTGCAAACTAGAGATGCATATTGGTACAGAAATGACTATCTCGTCTAGAACCAACAGGGTTGGTTGCCAGTAAAATACGCCGGAGATTATGAATGTGAAAATCGAGTGAACTTAGTGGACGCTTGATCGATGGCCAATGACTATTCCAGCATGTGGCGGGTGGATGCTGCCTGGCCCACGAGTGGAGAGGTTGCCAGGAGACGAAAATACGTTGGGCAGTTTGCCAGAGGCCGTTCCCCCGAAAAATCCAGTATGGGAAGTGGATCGTAGAATTCGGTCGTGGTGGAACGGGTACAAAAATGTGCAGATGTCAGACTCTGATAAAGACGTAATTCGTGATCGATACGTAGCAGACCGAGAGCTGAAAAGCGAATTTCAGCCTCTACGAACACCAATATTACCCCGGATCGGGAGTAAACTCTCGTTGCTGGAAGTTGTGGATAACGCCTTGGTAAAAGTGCAGCAGGAATTTGTCCAGGTGCTGTGGCCCCTGCTGAGGGCTTTGCAATTTTGTGCTATGAAGTCAGTCAACTACACTAGCTCGTGGAAGACTCAGTTATCGCAAGCACTGGTTGATGCAACAACGCTTCAGATACAGGCTTTGCAACAAATGAAAAGGATGCAGAGAGAGCATTTAAAATTTGCATTCTCGGAGGAAATGCGAGCGGAGCTGTTGTGTAGAGAACCTTCGCTGTCCGAGTTATTTGGGGTTTCACTCCAAGAGGTGATACGGCAGATACAAGAGGAGGTTGCAGTGATGGTAAAGCCTACAAGTGCACTGAGATGTATGGTGGGCCCGGCTTTGCAACGTATGTTTCGCCCAGACGGGGTAGGGGTTGGCGGTATCGGGGAAGAGGCAGCGAGTGGTAGCGTGGAGTGTGAAGTAGGCTCTTTGCGGACGAAGGCCAAAATTTTCAGTTTGTTAACAATATGATTTTTGGAGAAAGGCTGTCGCACACGGCGACCCGCCTCCTGGATGCAGAGATTACAGTTGGTACCAAGAGAGGGTACTCCTACGAATAGCATAGGTGGGTGTTGTAGTGTGCACAAGCAAGTGTGGACCCGGTGGATGCGCTGGTTTTAGCAGCTGTGAACTTTTTGGCATCTTTATACGAGTAGGGGTTACAGTATAGTAGCATTGTAGGTTACTTGGCAGCGATGTCTAAATTCCATAGTGGTTTCGATGGTGGGTCGCTAGCATCGGCTTCTCTGGTGCGGAGATTATTTAAGGGGATTTTTCGCAACAGGCCACTCAGGCCCCGTTATGCAACAATTTGGGACCTTGCCCAGGTGGCAGCTTATGTGAGGACATCACACCCGCCGGAGGCTCGGTCTCTGAAGACCCTGTTGTTGAAAGTGACTATGTTGCTGGTGATTGCGGCGGGGTGTAGGGCGAGTTAGTTGGCCCATCTGGACCTGCGGTGGTGTGATGTGACCAAGACGGAGGCGGTGTTTGTCGTACTAGAGCATAAGGGTGCCAGGAGTGCAGTACCGTTTGTAGTGCTGAAAGTGTACCACCATACAGATAGGGCGTGAGATGCAGTGGCGTACGTCACCGAGCATATTCTTCGTACGGGAGGCCCTCAGAGATGACCAGGCATTGGTAGGAATAGACAGACCGAATTGACTGCTGCTGTCGTATGTACGCCCGCATCACCCGGCAACGTTTCAATCTGTGGCAATATGGTTGTGTTTAGTGCTGGACAGAGCGGGAGTGACAGTGGACAATTTTCGAGAACACTCTGTGTGCGCCACAGTAGCAGCAGCAGCAGCAGCAGCAGTAACTTGTGGGGCATCGCCCACACAGATCATGTAAACGGCGAACTGGGCGTCACCATCGGCGTTTACTAACATTACCAGCGGGAGCTGGTGCAGGGCCTTGCTGGGACACTGTTGCACCGACTCCAGGACAGGGGACTTCTGAGTAAATAAGGTAGGCTGGCAGCGCCACATGTGTGAATCTGGCCCCGTAAGTAACACGTATGTAAGAATCCCGTAGAGTAGGATTCTACAAATGAGAAATGGTGATTCTACCAGAGAACTTGTTCTCGCAGGAGAATCGAAGTTCTCAGAGTAGAATCTGACGATACTGTGTCACTTTAACTTCCCGTCCGCCTCCCTGATCGCTGGGTTAGTACCAGCCACAAAGAAAACTGTGGAGGTATAAAGCAGCGTAAGCAGCGGGGAGAGTGCCGGAAGTGACGAAAAATGCGCGCAACGACGCGCTATTTTGGCATTAATTAGATGCAAAAGGGGATATCCCATAAGTAACACAATTTCGTCAGATTCTGCTCTTGAGAACTTCGATTTTCTTGCGAGAACAAGTTTTCTGGTAGAATTACCATATTTTGATAGTTTGATCAATCGACAAAAACTGACACAATTTGCTAGTTTGCAGTTACTTCCGTGTCGCTTTATTTATATGGGCTAATCATTTTTGTAGTTAATTAACATTATTTTAGTTTTATCCTCACTAATGTATAAATCGTTTAGAGCACACCATTGATTAACATAATTTAAATATTCTTGGCTTTTTTTAGTGGTTATTCAGATTATTTTCTATTAAGATTAAAATGTCATCTGCAAAAAGAGTAAAATTCGTATTAGAGTTTCTTTATATCGCTGATGTTTCGAGCACAAAACAACCCACACAATTTATTTTTTGATCATTGGTCGTAAATGTATGATAATGGCTTATTAAAACTGGGTGCGAAACATAATTAAAATAAATTTCCTTTTTTGATCGCGTGAATTTCTAATAAAATTTTGTAAATTGCACCATTCCGTGGAATCATTGCAGTTTTAAGATTACTGCCAAAAAGGGGGGGGGGGTCGGAAGGGGGGAGGGGGGAGAAGGAGAAGGATCACCAACAGAACGCGTCAACAATCTTTTCATAAAAACAAACATTTGCTTTGATGAACATGATGCACAACGTTCATTTTTCACATTTCCTGTGGTGAAGACCAATATTTTAAAGATGTACTGATCGAGAAGCAGGATAAATTAAAGTAGAATTAAGCAGCCATTTTATTAGTATACTGTATTCTTAGACAGTGTTTACTTAACTTTTTTTTTTTAGTTCCAGGTTTTAGTTAAACTCAACGACATAGTTTGAAGTCTGTTCTAAAGTGTGTTTTCTATTTCTTATTCATTTCATGGCGTTGGTTACTGGCTGCTTACGAAAATAGAACCATCATGCGGTATGTATGTGAATGTAATCATAGACATTACTAACCGTGTACCGAGAGCACAATCGGCCTACAAAGGGTCCACTAATTCTAAGCCTAGCCACATTTTTTTTTGTAACAGGATTGGAACCAGTATCCACTTGGTTTGAAGGCAATGACTGACCACTTGGCTACTGCTCAGTTTGTTTTGGGTACCCGGGGATTGCATTGCGCACGGGACCTTGTGTTTGGTCGGGCACTTTCTAGGACTAAAGCTTTATTCCCTCTGTACATGTATAATCAGTAACATCACTATTACGGAAAGATAAGTGACCAACACCTACGGCATCCAATCTCGGCCCCTTCCCCCCCCCCCCGGTCCCCTGAGCTAAGCCGTAGCTTCTTAACTGCTGATGTAGAGCAGTGCTTGATTTGCGGAACAGTTTTATAATTAAATAAATCTACACAAATGGCTGTAAATTATATAAAGGAAAGAGGAAAACAAGCCAGACAGCGAAAATCATACGCTAGAAATAATGTAGTGCGGTTCGAAACCGGGTCACGCCACTCCTACTCTCTTCGTATCCTTTTCTTTCAATTTCGTGTTCGTTATCAGAGTTGAGTAAGAACGCTTGACGCTTGGAACTGGAAGCAGGCCAGAGAAGGGAGACCCCGTCGGGAAGACTGTCCACCGGCCTAATGTGGCAGGATTATGCCACTGTGAATAATACATACTGTTCCATTGCTTGTTTTCTAACGCTGATACAGAAAACCAACAGTATCACCGTGTCACTCCAACAATCTACATAATATTAAAGCAAGCAAAGTCATGGCTAGCACTGTCTCAAAACCGAAGAAAAATATTGTACGTAATTCTACATGTGAGAAATTTACCCACAAACATTTCGTTTTAAGTTTTTATGGGTTCAAGTCATGGCTATACAAAACGCCAGCAAAAATGTTCGTTTAGGGGGGGGGGGATTGAGGCTTAATGGCGCGTCGACAACTTGGTCATTAGCGCCAACCTCAGTCACAGTGCAGTGGTCCGGGTTGCCACTGCACCACACATTACAGAGATGTTATCCAAACCCCTAATCTAAATCTTGTCATACATCTGTACCTCCTGCAAAAATTGAAAAACACCGGACAGGAGGACAGACTTATCGCCCAACTGACGCGCAATGTCATGCGGAAGATGGAACCGACGACGAACACCATCAAGATGGCGACAATCAACAAGTAAGTGCCGGACCGTAAGTGGCCGTCGACACCAAGAACATTCAGGAGGGTCAACCCCCCGCAAAAGGAAACAGTGGGTAAGTCGGGTGTGACCAATTCGCAAACGGGCCAACACAACCTCCTCACGGCGACTGCGGCGACACGCTGAGTGCCACTCCTCGACAGTGCCTTTAATGGCCCGTAACTTATTACCGTCCTGTCCATCCCACGAGGCTTGCCAAAAAGCATGTAACCTCAGACGCAGAGTTGGAAAAGCGTCCGAGGGAACAAGCCTGAGATCCCTACCGAGAGGGCCAGAAAGGGCCCCTTTTGCTGCAGAATCCGCTTGCTCATTTCCACCTATCCCAACATGGCCCGGGATCCAGCAGAAAAGCACCGTTTTCCGCTGGCCAGGCAAGCGGGAAAGCAAAGCTTGGACACGTTGTGTCAAGGGGTTCCGAGGATTGTAATTCGCCAAGGACTCCAGGGCACTCATGGAATCACTAAAGATAATGAAATGCGTGCCCTGAAGGCCAAGGATCCACTCCACCGCCAAACCAAGAGCCAAAAGCTCTGCAGAAAACACAGAATAGCCTGATGGAAGGCGATGGGCAACCGTCACTCCTTTACAAACACAAGCACAAGCCACGCCAGCGTCTGACTTCGACCCATCAGTAAACAGCCGCTGATAACCAGCGTACTGAGAACACAGCCGCCGGAACTCCTGTAAGTACCGTGCAGGTAGAGTGGAACCCTTCGGGAGGGATGCCAGAGCGAAAATGAAAATGCCACTTGGGACAAGCCAAGGGCCTACTGGCATTCCCCCAAGCCTCAAGACGCTGGGCACCTCAAAGGCTATCTCCTGACAGGACTGCTGGAGCCTATCGCGGAAATCACCCTTACCCACCCTGCGTCTACCGACTCGCAAGTCTGGCCCAAAAACCACATTCGTTTACATTCTCTCGAAAAGTGGAAAGTAGACAAAGGAGAATGACAATTTGGAACACAGTGGGGGCCAATAGAGATGAAACTTTCACTTTCCCAAGGATATTAACGTAAATAGCATCTAGCATTTAACAGTTATTGTTTCCGTTTGGTAGGCTTGGCATGGAACAAGTAGATAAGTACTTTGAATTTAATCAAGTGGTGTTTCACCTCCGGTGGTGTTTGACCCTCACACTTTAATCAAGACCTACAAGGTGTAATTTCGGCCTATCCTGAAATACAAGTCTTTTGCAGTCCCCACACTTGGCTTAAGACAATACTAATCTCAACTGGTTCAAAGACGGTTTACCAAATTTTTGAACGGTCTTCTCAAGATAGACTATAGAGCAGTGACACGACGTAGTATTATTGTATATAACTCTATGCTGGGGCCTTAATGGGTTAGCTGCAAGGGGCACTGCAGAGAGAAACAGAAGGGCGTCATACTGAAGCCGGTGCTGTGAAGAGTTATTTTTTTGACCTAAAACGCGCGATTTTTGTTGTTGGAGAAAACAACGTTATTTTAAACCTAAGAAATACGCTCATCCGTTGTTTTTCCCTCCATTTTTATGTAGTGCACCTTGTAGTTATGCCCTCCAAAACCCATACTGGTGCCAATATGGCGGCAAATGTCACTGCTCAATTGCGTGCCAAACTAGATCCTTTTGCTGTGTCGCCTCAAGGCGATCTAATCTTACCTTTTTTAATCATTCATAACACGGTTAGTGTTAACTAACTTCTTCACGCTTCATAGAGCATCTATAACAATATATTGCAGTTATAAGATGGAGTTGTTGGACCTAGATTAGATTACCGGAAATTTGTCTATGGTAATCATGTGGTGGCTGCTTGGAAATGTTTGCCTACAGATTTCGTTAACGCCACCTGTAACTGCGTTCCGAAAATGATTAAACAAACTGGACCTTTCAAAATTTTACATTGCTTTTACCAGTTATCATCTTATAGGGCAGTGACATAACGTAGTGTTATTGTGTATAACTCTATGGTGGAGCCAGTAACTGGGTTAGCTGTAAGGGGCACTGGAGGGTAAAAAGAATGTCGTCTTACTAAAGCCAATGCTATTAGACTGGATTTCTTAAGCCTATAACGCGCGCTTTTTGTTGTTGGACAAAACAACGTTCTTTTTAGCCTAAGAAACCCGCTCTCATAGCACTGTCTTGACTAGAAGTGCCGTTGTTTTCCTTTACATTTTAATCTAGTGCACTTTGTAGCTATTACCTCCAAATGGTGTCTCGTAGCCAATATGACGTCACTTGACGTTGCTCTATTAACATCAGACCAGGAATCAGTGACACGCAGACCTTCCTTGACACGGAATTCACTTCTCATGCATGTGAATTCAAATAGTTCATATTCACAGTCACATTCACATCCACGCATCTTAGTCGTAGGAAATACCATCACATACCGTCCCTCGTGAACCTGGATAAAACATCATACTTGCGTACTGCATCACAGGTAACTAACTATGCAGATTCTTAAAAGCAGCTTTTTTTGCTGTTCCAAATGGACGCACGACTTCCATAAAAATGACGTAACACACACGAATCACGATCATCGAATGTCTGACTCGTGTAGGTACATATCGACTAATATACTATATTAAATAAATAAAAGGATATTTCTTATACACTTAACAATTTCCGTAAAATTGCGGTGTGATGAACTGATGATTGTTTCCAATTTTTTTAACGGTAAAAAATGTAAAAGTAGACTTAATTCTAAGCCGAAAATGGAACTCAATGAGCAGCATTAGCTTCGTGCGCTAGTGTCGAATGCCCTCTATCATGATATGGGAAACGCATGTTCGCATCCCTAATCGTTATACTGTACAATGCATCCAAATATTACGGTTAAAAGAACTGGAAATAAATTACCAGTTCCTTGTACCGTAATTTTACGAAAATTTTTGTGATGTTACCATTAACATTTATATTGAGATATGCCTATAATAGAGTAGTGACACGACATAATATTATTGTATATAACTCTATGCTGGAACCTTAATGGGTTAGCTGCAAGGAGCACTGCAGAGAGAAACAGAAGGGCGTCATACTTAAGCCGATGCTGTGAAAAGTGATTTCTTAGACCTAAAACGCGCGATTTTTGTTGTTGGAGAAAACAACGTTATTTTAAGCCTAAAAAATCCGCTCTTCCGTTGTTTTTCCCTCCATTTTTATGTAGTGTACCTTGTAGTTATGCCCTCCAAAACCCATACTGGTTCCAATATGGTGGCAAATGCCACAGCAATATAGTAATCAGTTGATTGAAAATCGAACACTGAAATATAAAAAAAACAAGTGCTGTCTGAAGTTGCTGTTGCCTGATTTGCATTTGC
>JAHWFP010048382.1:934-13197 GCA_023313725.1 Lithobius niger | reverse complement strand
TTTGTGCCTGTGTTTGTGACCAAGAGGATAATTAATCCTCGAAAATTAAAACTGCATCTTGTATTTTGTGACATTGTGGTGTTGTGCCTGCCGTCAGGGGCGAAAATTTCCCCTTAATTCTATTATATTCTACCAGTCATGTTCATATTCATACTGCCCGAAATAAATAAGGCTCAATGCGGTCTCGAAGCTGTCCCTTCATGAAGCATGCTGTCCTGAAAGGCTTTCCGCAATGCAGTTCCTCTAATCAGACGTGCGGCGCCGTAGGCCGTTGCTGTTCGGTGCATGCTACCTGATCGAATGTGGTAATTACATTTGTTTATAGATGCTACGTTTCACTGGAGTACCACTCCATCAGTTCATAAAAACATTTCTCACCAACGAGAAGTCATTTCTCCCCAAAGAAACTGCAGCCTTTTCCAATGGAGGCTTAACAAGCCATATAAGTCCAGGCCCTACAAGTCCATGGTGGTATAACCATTCAGATTACTAAAGATAGTGAGACCACCAGAGGCTCTATGCATTTTTCGTGTGTTGAACCAAAACGATAAATAGGGTTGCGTTTATTTTATTAAGTTATACGTGTTGTGAATCTTCCATTGAAAGCAATTTCAGGACTTGACAAAAATTCCAAAACTGAACGAAAAATTGAATAATGGCTTTGACACGTAACCATGGTCATCACGTTGCTTACTTTTCACGTGGCATTTTAGCTCATTTTAATAAACTAAGAATATAGACAAACCTATCCCATAAGGCGCCTTCGATAACTACCAATCCAAACTCAACCAAACTCATCCATCTGGAGGCAGTTTGGTTCCGTTAACACACAGAAAGCCCAAGAGCAAACTCCGCTCTGCCTCCAGACTGGTCGAGTTTGGTTGAGTTTGGCTTGGGGTTTTCGAAGGCCCTGATTGTCTATGACCGAAGCGCAGATGCATACGCTTGTACAGTAGAGAAAAAAAGTTCCATTGTTAGAATTATTTTAGTTTCTTCCTAATATTATTGCTTTGGCCACTGTCTAAGAGCTCCAATGCTCCGGAAAGGAGGTAATGGGCCCCGAGTTTCAATTGAATAGAAATTACAAATGACGAGAGACGAAACTGCAGAAGGAAGATAAATAAACAATGTAAATTTCTTCCTAATTTGTGCTCCTCGTTTTACAGGACGCATGGTTTTTCATGTTCCTCCGGTAATGAATCTGTGTAATTTTCCTTAACCCCAGCATTACTCTAGAAAAAAAAATGTATTGTGCACCTCATGTAAATCCAACCGTAGCGCCACAAACCGTTCGTCTGTAGCTTATACCATTTCAGACATGTCGCTGTTTAGGTTTCAGTTCTATTGCTAGTTTCTTTCATGGCGAGTGTAGGTCTATAATTAAATTCGCCAACTAGTTTTTTTTTTCCGAAATGGCGAGTGGGAACTGAGATTAGAGAGTGTGGTGAAAATGTCTTCATGTCAATTTAGACTATATTTTTTTTCTACTTTCATCGAGAGTATTTCTGCAATCACGCGAGATAATGAGCAGTGGTTTTGGCACATTCCCTCAAAGGTGATCGTGTTGCTATGCGAGGAATTCCGAAAATGTATGGAAAAACGCATAATGGCATCGACACATTCCCTCAGCTGGAAGAGAGTGCAAAATCCACCCTTCCCATTACACCGTCAGGGGCTTATTCAAGTGGCAATGTGTCCACTAAACCTTGACCGTGTTCCTGGAATTTTCCAGAATCTCCTAGAAAGAGTCTTGGGGAAAGTTCCAAGTATTCAACCATTCCATGACGATGTTTTAGTCACCAGCAAGAGCACTGTGAATGTTTCAACATTTAATCAGACCTTGACAGCTCTTCAAGAAAGTGGTGTCAGATTAAGGAAAACTAAGTGCAAGCTTAATCAGCCTCGCTTAAGTATCTTGGCTTATTGATAAGCAAAGACGGCTTGAACAATTTAACTAAAGTATTAGATGGTATCGCTCAAGTGCCAGATCTTACAGAAAGGTCGAGTATTTGGGCCTTTCCCCAAGCAATTGCCACGACTTTTTGGAAAATTCCAAGAGCACTGGCAAAGCTTAGAGGGAGAAGTTCCAACGCAAATAATACCCCTAGAGGTGCAACTGAAACAACAAATTTTGCAATCTCTTCAAGCTCCATTCGAAGGAAGGCATCACTCACATCGATCAAAGAAAACTTACCAGCTCCAGCCTCAGATCTTGGAACGGGGAAGTACACTATAACAATCCTGAGTTTAAATTTTTACTTGTATTTTTCAGCTAATATATGCAAAGTTTGTTCCCGACCTGGCTATGGTACTAAATCAATTGAACGAATTGGTAAGTAAAGTGGGTTTGATCTCCCGAACATATTAAAGCAGTGACAAATGCACGGAAAGCTTTCCTGCACTCAAAGATTTCGAGCAACTAAGACCCCAAACTTGCCACTTAAGCGTATTCGTGATGCTTCTCCAATTGGCGTAGGCTCGGTACTGATGCATACATGCCCCTCCGGTGAGCATAGACCAATAGTTTTCACCGCAAGGAGCTTAACAAAAGCAGAACTGGGTTATGCCCCATGCAAAAACGAGAGTGGTATTCGGAATCAAAAAGTTCGGCATTTTATTCTTTAAACTGACCAAAAAGCACTTCTACGGATATTTGGGTTAAAAGCTGGGATACCAGTTACTGCAGTGCTGCGCTTGATTTCTCAATGCGTCCACGTCTGAATTTCTACATATCCCGGGAAAATTAAATCTCACACACAGACATCATATCCACATTGCCTCTGCAGAATGAAAATGCCTAAGGAAAACATCCCAGTAACTGTTCGGGAATGTGCAGCAAGTTTTATCATTTCCCGTTTTGAGTGGGCAGCTTGAGAAGCTTACTATCTAGACACACGCTAGTGTGTCGCCACCAAGTAATAGTAGATCGTCCGATTGTAGACATCCGATTGTTAAAAACTGATTGCTGATGAAAAAAGGCGGCTGCATTAGCAGACTGTGTCTTTTAACTGAAACCAACTTATACCTGATTTCAGCATATTGGTGCAAATTCCCCATGCGGTAGAAAACTTTGCACATCGTTTGAATCAGGTGTCTTGGGGCCAGTAACGAAGAAAAAGTCAACACGAAAATGTGGGAACGTGTCCTTCATGGAGAAAAAGTGTCCTCAGTAACGTTGATTTGTGTTACTGGTAACTAGTAACTGGTCCGCAGGCTCCCATGTTAATTCTCATAGGGTATAACGACACGTCTACAGCTGATTAGGGAAAGTTTCAGATGTAAATTTCGGCAGACAGGTAAAGCGTCATATGGGGAAGTGCCTATGCAAGTTCTGACCGTGTCAATTTCATGGCATAACGGCTAATTGGAACACGGAATATATGAAAATAATGAATGAGCAAATTTATAGACATAAAATTCCTCCAGACAGAAAAGGTAGAGAGGATGATTAAACCGTCTGATCCTTCGTTCGTTCACAGTCCTATGAAAACTGTGATATCCACCAAAAACCAAAACTGGTATAAGAGAAGCCGCCAAGTTTCAAAAAAGGGTCGGCCTTTCAAAGTAGTGACATCATTCAACCAGGGAAAGGCCGCCAAGGTTAATCCCGTTAGCCAAGTTAATCGCACCTAATAATACATTGGGCGTTAAATGAAAACTTGAAGATTGCTACCGCCAGTAGAAATGTTCTAGTTTTCATTTAATTTTCGAACTATTAGTAGTTGCGATTAACTTGGCTAACAGGATTAACCTTTGCGGCCTTTTCCTGGTTGAATGATATCACTACTTTGAAAGGCCGACCCTTTTTTGAAACTTTTCGGCTTCTCTTATACCATTTTGGTTTTGGGTGGATTAAATAATAAATCTACTATACTCGCTTAATAATATTGTAACACTAAATCAAGCTGGCAATCTAGAATTGAGAGTGATGACTTTAAACCAATATTTCCAGTGCATACGTGTTCAAGGACAAGCTGTTCCTTGAACACAAACCTTGTTTGGGGGGGGGGGGGACACCATGTCAGTATTCCTAGCATTCTGGAAGCTGGAATTTTGCTTGAAATCCGTGAAGGCTACTATAGAATAGTGCTAATAAAAGCATTAGAAAGGTCCAAGGATTGGTGGCATGGGTTCCATAAGGACCTGGAAAACACTGTTAAATTCTGCATGTATTGTCAAATAACTAAAGAATCTGGGGCGAAGGGACCTGAACATTCTTGGGAATATCCGGTTAAAGCTTGATATAATAGACACATTTTACACAGATCTGTTCATTTTTCGAATAGAAAAAACTACATCTTCAAATGTTATTTCGAAATTTCGTAAACTTTTTTGTATATTTCGTTTGCAGAGCTTTGAGTGAGCCATAATGGGCCGCAGTTGACTAGTGTAGAATTCACTAAATTTCCAAAAGAATGTGGTATAAGACAAGTTAAATTCTCTCCCCCCTATTACCTGCCCTCAAATGGACAAGCCAGGATAGCAGTCAAAATAATTGTAAGAAAGTCTTCGGGTCGAATGAGCAGCAGGGAAAAATGCCGAAATTGCACTAAATTTAAGCTTAATGGCTGTTCGTTCCACTCCCCTCTCTACAGTACAAGAATCGCAGACCAAATTATTTCTAAACCGTGAAATTCGTTCTGAAGTTGACTTACTAGTTCGTACAGTAGTTGCGTCCAAATTAAATATTCAACGAAAACCAACAAGCTGCCGAAACCCGGCGATTTTTCAGTTGGAAAGGTGGTTTGGCGAAACACATTCGTGATAAAGTTTACACCTGAAGAGCTGCATATATGGGATAGATAAGCGTCAGTAAGAACTTGAAACCGATCAAGGTCAAAATTTGGTTGGTCACATTGATCAGCTACGCCAAGGTTGATCCTAGATCAATCAATCAGAAGCCAGTTGCGACTTGTTCGTCACGTGAAAATCTTAATGAAGAAGAATCACATGTCTGATTCGATGGAGTCGAAGCTACTTCACTTGTCTTTGGCAATACACTTGCATTGTGAAGGCCAATTGAAGTAGCTCCGACTCCATCGAATCAGACATGTTGTTTTTCGGGTTTAACTAACACTACGTTGCAGAATTACCACTTTTTGCGATTTCTCCAGCAGGAGGTGTGCGTCCACATTGTAGTACTGGCGGTGGAGATTTTTCAACACTCTCAGTATAGGTCGTCTGGTTGTTCAAGTGACCCTGATACACAAACTCGTCCGTGATTCAGGCAGTTTTAAAAGTGGTGCTAGACATTCCACTAGTGTTGTTGCTAAGTGCAGTGAGCCAGTTAAGGTGATCTAAAAGGTCAAAGACCACTCACTCAACTTAAATTTAATGTCACACGTTCAGTTGCTAGTATCCGAGTCACCAACTTTATCATTTAAAATTGTTTGCGATAACGTTTCCATTAGCAGTAGAGCAAAGAGTGTCTCTGATTTTGCATTGCTCGTCCCTGGAAACCTGAGATGATTGCACATGTTGTAAATTCAATAATTGTTAATATTAATTATTCCATTTCAATGCTGTTTACCTTAGAATTTGTTGGGGGGGGGAACCTTACTGCTGTATTCACTATTCAACCATTAAACACGTAAATAAAATTAAACCCATATCCCAACTCTCAAAATTATTGTAAGAATAATATAGGGTGGAATGTAGGCTGCACACTCGCCTATTTTCGGGGCCAAATTTTTCAGCATTATTCTAGTCAAGTCGTCTCCTTTCCGTTCATCGTATAGATACATACACCACTTTTCAAGATTTCATATTCAAGACATCTGGATTGGTATTTCATTTTTATTTTCAACGACATTTCCAGGTGTGCAAGGAGTCGCATGAACCCTGAATTACTTAATCTGTAGGTATGTACTAAGCACACTAAAAGTATGGTGTTAACGATATTTCAGAGATGTTGTTTAGCCAAGTAGAATAAACCAATCACCCCTATCGTGTTTTAAAGGAAAAACTGTAAAAACATGCGAATACAGCAGTAAGGTTTCACGTGGACTAAACAGTAAAGGAACACTGAGGTATGTGAAACCTTACAAGAGAGTTTATTTGAGTTACTTTGCTGTTTTGACTTCGGATCTGTTAAACCTTACCGTAAACATCAAACGAGCTCGTTTTTGTTTTCTAATTGTGTATATGGTTCTTGACTGTTTTTGTAGTTAGGGTGGGCGCGTGGCTACGGGCCAGGGCCCCAATAAACGTTACTGTTACTGCCTCCGCTTCCGCCTGTCCAATTTCTGAAAATTCTCGTGCATAAACTTTCTCTAATAAGAACGGCCTGCCAGCCGCGCTAATTAATGACGAATCATGATATGAGATTAAAGACAATGATTTTGACAGGCTCCTTCAAGAACACCATGGTAATTTCTGATGGAAGCTCATCAGTGTAAGATGAAAGGTTCTCGGGAATAAATAAGGAGAAACGAAACTGCAGTAAAGAGATAAATAAACAAACACCCGTCTCTGGATGCTACGACGGATGATTGTTTATGTATTCATTTCTCGGAAATCTATATATATAAATACAAAAGATCCGCAACGCAGCCATCTGCAACAGCCATCTGCAGCGCAACAGCAAGCAGGACATATGATGTCATCTCCGCCATCTACCGACGGAACGGGAAATTATAAGAGTAGCAGCCAAGGCTCGCTGAGATAGTAGCTGCACCCAGAATGCAACGGAAAGCAGCGCGAACATACGATGCCATCTACCGACCTAACGGCAAATTAAATGAGGGGGGGCGAGACGGGGGGGGGGGGAGAGGAGGGGGGTTAGCGAGACGGTGGGGAGGAGAGGAGAGGGGGGAAGCGAGACGACGCGGGAGGGGCGAGCGAAGCAGCGACTCCGCTAATAATTAATAATTTCCAATCCACAAAAAAAAGTTGTGAAAACTCATAATATTGGTTTATTTGTTCAATATGTGTATCAGCAGTCTCCAGCCACCAACTGAAAGACGTAAAGAGCTTGGTTTTGGAAATTGTTTTATGTGTCAAGTTTCACAATTTGATGTCCGGTTCATTTTGCGTGATGTTTTTCGTAATTCACTTGAAACGTGATTAGCACGGCTAACAGTTAAAAAAAGAAGTCTGTAGTCCAGCTAAAAAGTTTGCAGAAAACCTTGAAATAAACCTTTAGAAAAACTTCCAAGAACAATCTGCGGTTATTTGGCCATTTTCTGCAGATGTGATTCTGTAGTCTGTCTGCAGATTTGAGCCTGAAGTTATTCTGCCGACGAGGAACTAGAACAACAACAAAAAAACCATTCATGTTAGAAACTTCTGTCGTCATTTTAACTACATTTAAATATCATGGAAATATGGACATATTATGTAAGAGATATCCGTGAGTGCTAGTCGATTTAACGGTTATAATCGCTCGCGAGCGAGAAACGGCTAGTCCACTATCGAGGGGATGGAGGGAAACACGAGTGCGAAGCCCACGAGTTTTTTCCTTTACCCCGAGATAGTGGACTAGCCGTTTCGAGCTCAAGAGCAATTATAACCGTTAAATCGACTAGGACTCACGGATATGAATTTTAATGCTAAGGTGTGACGTCGAGCCAATTTATCGTGTTATTAGAGTTTTTTAAAGACTTATTTCAAGAATTTAAGATTTTTTTTACATACGATTTATGTAAATTCCTGAACGGAAGTTCCGCTTTAGAAACGAGGTTGGAATCTTCCTGTGTATGAAGGACGGCCGAAGGGGAGAGACGCTGCGTAATACCGACGTTTGTGTTTAAGGTAAAACTGTATTTTTTTCTAATTTAATAGTTTAAATAAGATGAGTATATAAAATGCGCTATTCGCTTGAGTCTCGTAGGTTTTTAGGTTATTTTCCAAGTGTCAGTAGCCCGTTTTCGTACCGTCGGAACGAAAGAGGGTTGGGCCATTTCTCCGTGGGTGGGGGTCTAGCATAGTACGCGAATTTTTTTTTTTTTTTTCGTGTTAGGCTAGAAAGAAAAATGTCGCAGGTTGTAAATGTGCCTGTTTATGCTGGTTGCATTTGTGTTGTGTACGGTAATTTTACAAAGTCGGGTCATATGTCACATGGTGGAGCAGGGGTAGTGTAGACCCCAGTAAAAAGTATTACATTATCAAAAAAGTGTGGGTTATCAAAATTAACCCACTGTCACGTGTGTGGGTTTTCAGATTAACCGTATAATAACGACTTCACTTTTAGCATGGGGATGTATTAGCGTGATGGCACCACCGTGCATTAACTAGTGTTATGTAGGCTACGTCTGATTATAGCACACACCTTAGTATTACAATCTCAGATTATTTACTTTTGAGGCAGATATAATTCAGCCCTACTATGTACATACTAGCCACACACTAAGCATAATGTTTATGGGTCCAGGTTATGTATTTTGTGGATATCTGCTAAAGTAATGCAACTGTGACCATGACTTTAAACAGTAATTAGGCTTGTCAGTTCCAGACAGTAGCAACCTTTTTTTGATCCCACCAAAATACGTTCATAATGCGTTGTGGAAGTGACACAACTTCACATTTCTTAAAATACTCTGCAGAACTTCTGAAGATTTTACCCTCAGCTTGCTGATTAACAAAAAAACTATGGAATTTATGTACATTTTATCTTCGGCTTTTATGGCCAATGAAGATGCTTTAAAAAAAAAATTTTCTTTCGTAAAACGCCGAATTTAAGAACCCCGCCCCCCCCCCCAGTCGTGTATCCGAACATAAGACCGTGACTTGTATATAAGACCACGGTCTTTTAAGTGAACCTAAAACAGCACATTGATTTTGTATTCTATACCAGTTATCAATCACTTAGGTTATAACTACCATCAGGGGGGTTAAAAAAAAAAAAACACTCTGGAATGGTACGTGCCCTACTCCAAGTCTGCCTTGCAAAATAATGCGGTGGCATGTTTGTTGTGTTGGTTGTTTTTTTTTTTTTTGTCTAGCACGCAATCAAATCCAACTTTGAAGCAAAAAATATATGTGGATCGACCGAACCCAGGTTGTCAGAATCCAGAACAGATCCTGAGCCGTCGATAGGTTTTCCAGATCGATCGAGAATTCTGTATCTCCAAACGGACCCCTTTTTTCTTTCTGCCCTCTAGCTGAGGAAGGATAAGTAAGGACTTTTCCTAACGTTTCTTAAAAGTCAGCTTAACTTCCTCATTATGTTAAATAAATTCACCTTAAAAGATTTATTACGGCCTCTTGGTATTGGGGATGGGGAAAAAAACAGACAACTCTGCATTAAGGTAATTAAAAAGCTAAGCTCAAAGTATGGAAATTAAAAAGTAAATTCAGACTATTGCCTACAGGAAATTTATTTACGTTTTTATTTTGGTACTACAGTACTGAAACAGTGATATATTATACTGTAGTTAAAAAAGAGCATGTCGGGATGTTATATATTTTTCGTATTGTATTTATTCAATTCAACTGGCTCTCTTCACTGATATACTTTTTAAACACATATTTAAAAATTTAAGTTATCTATATTTTATTTCATAAATTTTATTTAAAAAATCATAATAATGTAAATACGTGCTCAGTTTAATTTTTTTTTATTTAAAGTTAAGTTTAAAATAAATTAGTTACTCTTTCTCATCCTACAATAATTATTTGGTTACAGGAATAATTCTCGATTTTAAGGGAAAGTATTAGCCCGGAAATCTTTGCTGCTCGTATGCATAACAATCTCAGCAAAACTTTGCATGCTTTAGAATTTTCGCTTTGCGGATATATTGCTTACACCAAGGTCGCGTGGAACGATAGTAGACAGGCTTGCACAGAGATTTTAAATGAACGTACTTTTTATCCAAGATGGTGCTCATGCTACAAGCAGCACTGAAACTCTAGTCATAATACGCAAGCAACCTAATCAAGGAACGCGGTAGTGGTCTTTATGTAAGCCTCAGCATGAACTTCCGTGTTAAACGCCAAACTTTGAACTCCTATAATTTGGCTCAGAATTGACATCGCCCAACGAAATTCGGTGCCCACAGCATGGCCATTTCTTGTTGTTGTTGTTGTTGTTGTTCTTGTTTTCTTGTTGTTCTTGTTGTTGGGACTCATTGCTCTCACCTGGAGAACGAACCACTGAACCGATTTTCAAGTTCTGTAGCTTAAAACGTAAATACGGACAAGGCCTAGGGCCTTTCGTAGTCTATTTTGATGTAAATACGATATTCTTGAGACGGAAAGCCAAATGGGCTCGAAACTTTGCTCTCACCAAGAGATCGAACCAAAGAACCATATTCAATTTCTATAGCTTAAAATGTAGGTATTAACAACGACCAGGGCCTTTTGAACACGATTTTAATGTGACTGCAATTTTCTCGTCGGCAGAGCAATTATTATTGCAGAGCACTGGGCAGATATCATTAATGTTGTTCTTTCGATTCTTTGTCCACACCTGGAGATCGAACCGCTGAACCGATTTTCAAGTTCTACAGCTTAAAACGTAGGTATGGACAAGGCCTAGGGCCTTTCGCATGCTATTTTAATGTAACTACAATATTCTTGACACGGAAAGCCAAATGGGCTAGAACTTTTGCTTTCACATAGAGATCGACCCAATGAACCGATTTTCAATTTGTATAGCTTAAAATGTAGGTATTAATACCGGGCAGAGCCTTTTGAGCACGATTTTTATGTGAACGCAGTATTCTCTTCGGCAGAGCAATTATTATTGCAGAGCACTGGGCAGAAATCATTAAGATGAGTAACAAATTCTTGCAAATCGAGCTAAAAATATAAAATTTGGTACACAAGCCTTTCTTAACAGTAAAAATCTAACCCGCCATGGACCCCCATGAAATCCCCCCCCGGGCGGTCAGCGCGTTCCCGCCGCCCCCGCCCCCCCCCCCCGTGATTCCTCCCAGGGGCCCCCTAGCACTCCACTCTGCCCCCTATCTGATGCTTGACCAACAAATGATTGCAGATCGGACTAAACACTTGAATTGTGTTACACAAGTCATTCGTATAGTACATGTTGAACTATCTATGGAACCCCCTCGAGACAATCTACAAGGCACCACAACGGCCCCCCTCCCCTCTCCCGTGTTCCCTCCTCGAGGCTTGACCAACAATTTCTTGCAGATAGTGCTAAAAGGAATGAAATTTGGTAAAGAAGTCATTGTTAGCAGTAGAAATCAAACTAGCTATGGAACTTCTGCGAAATCCTCTAAGGTCCTCAGTGCTTCCCCCCTATTCCCGCTCCATGAGGTTGATACCCGAAAAATTCTTGTTGATCGTACTGAAAGCATGCATTTTGGCACACCAATCATTTCTAGTATAGTAAGAATTAAACCAGCCACGGATCCCCATGCCTCCTCCCCCCCCCCTCCTGTGCACCCCATAATGCTTCAATGACCAACAAATTCTTGCTGAACGTACTAAAAACATACATTGTAGCAGTGGAAATCTAACTACGTATGTAACCCCATGAGATACACCCACCCCAAGTGCTTCCCTGTGTCCTCTTCATGAGGTCGTTGATCAACTAATTCTAGTTCGATTTGTACTGCTAAGAATGACTTGTGTATATGTGTACCAATTCACATTTTAGCACGATCAGTAAAATTTGTTGGTCATTGATGCTTCATGGGGTGCACAGGAGGGGGATGCTGGGGGAAGCTTTGGAGGTATTTTTATAGGGATCCATGGCTGGTTCAATTTCTACTACTAGAGGTGATTGGTGTACCAAAATTCACAGTAGTACAGGTGAGTGTGGTAGGGGCACAGAAAGGGGCTTAGGGACTATCTAGAGAGATTCCATAGCTAGCTCGATTTATTATCTAAGAATTGATTTGTGTATCAAATTTCATGGCTTTTAGCTTGATGTTCATAATTAGCCCAAATTCTGGCCCGTAACAACCGTGCTACACCAGAATATCGAACCAATGAACCTATGCTCAAGTTTTACAGCTTAAAACATAGGTATGTAGAAATCCTATGGCCTTTTGAACAATATTTTAATGTGAATACAATTATTGTTGTGATTCGTCTTGGGGAAATTTTGCCCTCACGTAAAGGTCGAACCAAAGAACCGATTTTCAATTTTTTTTGCTCTTAAAATTGAGTATTAAAAATGCTCTATTGTAACAGTTATTTTAAGGTGATTACAGTATTCTTTTCTGTGTTATTCTTGTTGAAACAAGAAAAAAATAATGGATATTAGTATTAAAAAACCGCTAAAGCGTATAAAATATGGATGTAATCCTTAAAAAAAACTTAAAGCCCTAAAGGAACAGATATTAGAAAAAGAC
>JAHWFP010048381.1:11109-38190 GCA_023313725.1 Lithobius niger | reverse complement strand
CTTAATGACATCAAACAATTGGAAATTTCTCCTCAACACAGGTTGGTCTCATTTGATGTGAAAGGCCTTTTCCCTAGCCTCCCGCACTCGTTGCTTCTACAAATGTTTGATGAATCGGCGAACAGACTAGGGATTGATGATCATGAATACCAGGTTGACAGGGAATTGTTGAAAGCTGTTCTTTCCACGATTTATGTGAAGTTCAAAGACTTGGCATATTGGCAGATTTCTGGAACACCTATGGGGTACTCCTGCTCCCCGGTGCTTTCGGAAATTGTCATGCAATTTGTAGATGAGTTCGCCATGGTCAGTTTCCCCGAGATGAGTTTGTGGGAGAGATTTGTTGACGATGTTTTGGCTGTGGTGTTGGCTTGTGACCTTTCTGCTATGCTGGAGAAGTTAAACTCGTGGAATGCTGCAGTTCAGTTTACTCAAGAAGACGAGCACGAACAGAAACTCCCCTTCCTTGATGTTCTTCTTTCCAGAACCAGGAATTCCATTGAGTTTGAACCGTTCAGGAAACCTTGTCACACGGGGAGAGGAATTCCGTATAATTCGTGCCACCCACAATCCCTGCTCCATGCTTTGGTCGCCAACGAAATGTGCAGGATGGTTGAACATTCCTCCAATCGTGACACTGCAAGGCACCACTTGTCCAACACCAAAGAGAGATTTCTTTAGCTAGGGTACCCAGCGGGGATGGTGAACAGAAAGATGAAGGGAGCATGGCAACTTGCGAAAGTCAGAAATGAGAGGGAGAAGTGCATAAAAGATGGTGAAGGCCCGACAGAAGTCTTGACTTTTGTTCCAGGAGTTAGCGAAAATACTCACAGGATCTTGAGGAAGCAGGGCATTCGATGTTTTTTCCGGAACCCAGCTAACCTAAAGAAGCTGCTGCAGAAGAGAAAGAGTTGCGACACTGTAGCTTTGCATGCTCCCGCGCCCGGGGCCCTCCGGCCCCCTCCACCAACCCTTTCTCCTCCGATTCCTCCGGCCCCCACTCCCCCTGTCCACCGCTACCATACTCGAAGTAAATTGAAGAGCGACGACCATCTTGTGGCGAGCTTCCCCCCCACCTCCCAGCCCCCTCCTCTCACTGTTGTTGAGACGGCAAGTATTTCCCCCGGATACTTGAAGACACCTAATCACCTTGCCAACCAAAGAGGATTAGTGTACCGTGTTCCTTGCCAAGAATGTGATTCCATCTACATCGGAGAAACCAGAAGGACCCTCCTTCAACGCATCAGAGAGCACGAAACTGCTACCATTAAGGGAGATCGTCGGAATGGAATCGCTCAACACCATCTGAGAACACAACACCCCATTGCCTGGGACAAGGTTTCCATTCTGATGAATTCCAACACTCACAACGATGCACATTTGAGGGCCCTTGAGTCTTTGGCGATTAGGCGGTTTACAACTCTTAAACATCCATTAATGAACATCACGGGACCGACATACGAAGGCATTGACAGATTGGTGGCACCTACGCTGGCTGCCAAGCTTGACGCTAAGTGGGGTATCCAGATGGCAAGTGAAGATCAGTGATGCATCCCTCCACGCGCGTGTCTTTGAAATCTAGAATTCGCGAACTTTGACAGTCATGTAGTTTTCGGACGTTTTTGTGTTGACAAATTTTTTCTGAAGGAGGTGAACGGGGTGGAATTCACCGAAAATTCAAAGGAACTTGTGTGTGTGTTTCTGCCTGGTGGTGGTTGTGTGTGTTTTTTTGAAGTTATGTCGTTTTCAAACCACTGTAAACGCCGGTTGCCGGTATTTTGTCATATTTTATTTAAGTTTTTACCTATTATTTTATTTATTTAACAGGACGATGAACGTTTTGTGCGGGATAACGGAATGGATCTGACAGTTAACTCTTGGATTGTAGTAGAGGTGATTTTAAGAATTTTAAGAATTTTTTTGAATTTCTTTTGATTTTACGTGATTTTTGTTTGTTTTTTTTTGTTTGTTTTATTTTTACAGTCGTCTTTGGCCGACCAGGATTTTTCTGTATTATAGCAGGGAGACGAGTGTTTCGTGACAAATGAAGAGCTACAACCAATTACTATTTGGGACTTATTGGTGGCAGGCCTATGCCGTTTAAATTTTGGATCTTTTGATTTTACGTTATATATGATTGTTTCTTTTATTTTATGTTACTTTACAGTCTACTTTGAGCGATCAGTCAGTGTTTGCTCTTCAACACCTGATTTTTTGCTCCTCGCTTATTCCACTTTTATTTTACGTTTGTTTTGTGTTGATACTTTCGTTTGTTGTAATTTAGTGCTTGTTAGTCCTACCGTTGCAATTCCATTTTACTGCAGATACGATCAGTCTACTGCTTGTGAGTTGTGCAGACATTGTGCGGTGTGCCGTGTGTAGAGGGAAGGTAGGTGACTTTTAATTTTGTCTGGGTCCCATTTCGATAATTGATGATGAGGTTATCACATAAAGTCCATTTTAAACCCGTTCATTCTCATGTTTTAGAAATGTGCACTAAGGAAATTTATGTCATTTCGATTGGTATGTTGCTGCATATTTGTTTGTTTGTTTATTTTTATTTCTAAATTAATCTAACGTCTTTGTCAGTCTTTTGTATTATTTTTAACTCTTGTTAATTTACCTGTTTTTTTTTTCCGTTTCTGCTTAGGTTACAAGCCATGATTGCTACGTATGAAGAAGTCCTGAAGATTGTTTTGAATTTTTTTTTTGAAATTGTGAAAATAAAATAAAATGAATATATGAACGCCTGGTACAGACAAAAATGAAGGGACTACTTTGAATGAAAAGTCCCGCAGTTCCCCTCATCCTCTCCGATTCAACATATAACACATTTTTTTTACAAACATTATGCTGTAAATTTAACTTTACAAAATTTGTTTATTTTCAAAAATGACAAAAATTGATTTATTTTCGAAATTTGCACAAAAATTACTTATCTTCAAAATTTTAATGGCATCCTTTCTTAATTGCGTGCCTGGATACTTTACATTTTTTAAATTAAATTTTCAATTATTTAAGTTGTCCAGCAAGGTTGTCGTCACCTTTTTATAGCTGACGGATTCGTTCCTTGGCTTCCATAAAACACATTGCCCGCGCGAAAACAAACCTTGACTAGTTACTTAGTATTGATTAAAACAGTATCTGTTTTTAATCTTTATTAAGAATAAGCAGACAAGCCTAACTTCTTAGGAGTTGGTTCATTCTGTCTCAGGGTCATGCCAAAAATTTTATTAGGTGTGGACTTAGATTATTCGCTGCTTTGTTTTCGCTTTACACGTTCTGTTATTATGATTCCACGCTAGACGATAATACTTCTGCCCAAGGTTATTTATACGAGCACGAACTGGTTTTGATTTTCTTTTTTTTTCCGTTCGTGCGTGACTCATGACTTGTGCTTCACACTTTCAATGGTATAATTACGATGGAAAACTGGTTGTCTGTCGCGGTAGATTGAATTACTCTTAAAGGAAAACTTTGTGTACGAAACTGTGAACATAATTTGTCACAGAAAGAACGACTATGACCTTCTGTTATTTGAATTAGATTTAAAAGGAACATTATGTATACAAGTCGATTGCAAATCGTTAGACACAAAAAGAACGACATAACATTTTATTTCATGTTTGCTAAATCAGTACTGTTTGTTTGTAGTTAAAATGGTTTCCTTGTCCATTTCTTTTCTGATATTCTAATACTTCCAAAGGTCTCAGCCACTTCGAGTACTTTCTTAGGTTTTCAATATATGAGAGGGGTATAGGGGGTAAATAGGGGTAAGAAGGGTAAATCATGTTGAGTTGGTAAAACACTTTCATGTGATAGCACTAGTGTGTTTGCTTATATGGATCACAATGGTACATCGTCCCTTTTTCCCATGATGAATTTGAGAACATGTACATACATGCCAAGTCCATACTTGCGATGTAATTTGTTTGTGTGTCGTTGAATAAAACAGTTGTTTGTAGTTAAAACGGTTTCCTTGTCCATTTTTTTTCTAATATTCTAATACTTCCAAATGTCTCAGCCACTTCGAGTACTTTCTTATGTTTTCAATTTATGAGAGGGGTATAGAGGGGTAAATAGGGGTAAGAAGGGTAAATCATGTTGGGTGGGTAAAACACTTCATTGTGACGTCATTTCCGGTTTTTGACGTCATTTCCGGTTTATGACGTCATAGATCCAATATGGAGGATCCAAGATGGTGGCATTTCCGATGTGTTAGTACGTACACCTTCTTAGGCCGGAAATGACGTTAAAAAACCGGAAATTTACGTCAAAAAAGGAAGTGACGTCATAAACCGGAAGTGACATCATAATCCAAGATGGCGGCGGTGGTCATGTGACCGGAAGTGATGGTACTACGTACACTTATCTTACTACTGTGAATTTAGTACACGATCAAGTGAGCAAATTTCGGTCAGGGAAATTCTCACGTTAATTACCTAGTTAAGTTTAATGAAACTTGTTCGGCTTGCAGGTTGCTTAAGACGGTGGTGTTATTTTTTTTTGCTTGAGAAGTAAATTAAATAATGGTGTTAAATCCTAATTATGAAATTTTTTGGGCAAGCAAATTGTAAAATTAGGTAGGCTATGAATTTAGAATTTTGCTTATATTTTAGGCAATTCAGTTATAGTCTCGAGTTGCTTAGTAATTAATTTTACTAATTGTAGTAATTTGTTAAGGCTTATTACTTGTGACATAAGTATGTCAAATTTAGGTGAAATTGTGTACCACCTGTAGTAGTTGTCATTACTGACGTTACTTTTGCAAACGTCGTAATTGACGTTGCAGTTAATAATATAATTGTTTAAATTATTGACTTAAGTTCTAGCCTAAGTGCTAAGTTACAGACTGAGATGATATGGCAAAACCGTCTAGCCTGTTTGTTGAGTTTGACAATGAATGTGATACGTGGGACAAATACTCAACACGTATAGATTATTTCTTTAGAGCAAAGAAAGTTGCTGATGCAGATAAATTGGATATTTTAATGGCATCAGTGGGGAGAGCGATGTTTGACAAAATCTTAAACATTATTTCCCCTAAGGTTCCAACAGATTTTTCGTATGCTGAATTGGTTAAAGCTATTTTAGACGATTTGGAGCCGCTTCCTTCTGTGGTGTCAGAACGAATGAAATTCTTCAGAAGACCTCAAAAGTCTGAGCAATCTTTAAATCAATATGTTTCAGCTCTTAAGCTTCTAACTAGACATTATGATTTCGACAAAATTAAGAACATTAACAGTGAGATGATTCGTGATAGATTCATTGGTGGTAATTTGCCTGAAAGGATACAAATGGAGCTTTTAAAGAAAACTTTAAGTTTATCTGAAACTGTGTCTCTTGCTCTGTTTCTGGAATCTGCAGAGGCAGACCAAGCTGAAATTCGTTCAAACATCAAATCTGTGAATTATGGCACTAAAAGAAACAAAACTTCTAAGTTTCGACCTAAAATCGGTTCAGATATCACTTGTTTTTGCTGCGGACACGATGGCCATGTAAAGTCTAGATGTATATATAAAGATTACATCTGTGGCCGGTGTCACACCCAAGGACACCTAAAGGTAGTTTGTAGAAAAAGCACCTAAAGTAAACTCAAAATCATCCCAGAGTTTTACTCCCAAAAGTATGGCTAAAAACAAATGCAGCTGCCGCAAAAAGGTTAATCTGCTGACCAAAAACGAATTAAGTGAGTCTGAAACTGAGGGTAGTGACATTAATAACAAATTTGATGATTCAACTAGTGAATTAGAGTCCATTGAGGACTATCGTTTGCAAAATAACACCATCGGAGTGAGCAGCATAACTGAACAAGGTTCAGCTTCAGTTCTAACTAACAAAGTAGTTATTAACCAAATGAAAATAGCTAAATGGTACATTCCAGTCACTCTGAACGGAATTGAGTTACTTATGGAACAAGATTCCGGTGCAGATGGAACAGTCATCTCCATGGATTGGTACAACAAATACTTTTCAAATGTGCCATTACTAAATAGCCCATACTCTATCAACTCGTTCACTGAAGGGGAGGAGTTAGCCATGTTTCTAGTTTACCTAGAAGTAACTGTAAATGGCCAAACCGAGCATTTAGATGCTATGGTATCCAAACACTATAAGTCGAATTTATTTGGCAAAGATTGGATTTCTGTATTTCGAGTAGGAAACGATGCCTTTTTTGATCTCCAAACTAAAGTTAAACAGTTAAAAAAGTTAAGTTAAACCCATCTGTGGTTAACACTAAGGAGATTGAAGAGGGGTTTCCAGAGCTTTTTGGCCCTGGCTTTGGAAATTTCTAAAACTACAAAGCCAAAATACAGTTAAAGGCCGATGCGAAACCGGTTTACCGCCGAATTCGCCCTGTCCCTCATGCTTTAAAAGAACGAGTAAACCAGGAAATTCAGCGCCTTGTTGGCCTGGGTATTCTGGAGGCTGTGGAAACTTCCGAAACCCCTCTGGTCATAGTTCACAAACCAAACGGTGACATATGTGTCATCGGGGATTATAAAACCACCGTTAATCCTCAGCTAGAGGTGGACCATTACCCAGTTCCCACAGCCGCAGAGTTATTTAGTCAGTTATCAGGCAGTGATACCTTTAGTTTGATAGAGTTGAAGGATGCGTTCCTGCAAATTGAGTTGGATAAGGAGTTCCAAGTTGCTTTAACGATTAACAAGCCACTAGGACTTTTTAGATGGCTTAGAGTGCCTTTAGGCCTTGCCTCAAGTTCAGGAATATTCCAACGCGTTATGACACAAGTCACTAACAAAATTCCTAAGTGCATGCCGTTTTACAACGACATTTTGGTCAGTGGCAAGGGAAAATCCCATGACGAATCATTGAACCAACTTTTGATTGCACTCCAAGATGCGGGATGTGGGGGATCTTGGTCACATGATCAACGCTGAAGGTTTACACACCCTGCCAGAGGTTATTGAAGCCATTACCAACGCCCTTAACCCCACTAACATACAGGAGTTGCAAAGTTTCTTAGGATTCGTAAACCATTATTCTAAGTATCGACCAAACTTGGCACATATTCTTGCCCCAGTGACCAGGCTGTTAAGCCTCAAAGTTAAATGGATCTGGGGGAAGGATTGTGACAAGGCAGTAAATACAGTTAAAGAACTTTTTGTTAAATCAAAGATATTGGTTCATATGACCCTAAAAAGAAGCTCAAACTGGTTTGCGACGCAAGTCCGTATGGAATAGGTTTGAGCCTGATACATATAATGCCTAATGGTGAGAGCAGACTAATAGCTTTTGCCTCCAGAAAATTAACAAAGGCAGAACAGGGTTATAGCCATTTTGACCGTAAAGCTTTAAGTGTTGCTTGGGGGGGGGGAGGGGGGGGTGAAAAGATTTCACGAATACGTTTATGGGCAAAAGTCATCCTTCAATCCGACCAGAAGGCTCTTCTTTGGATTTTAGGTCCAAAAAAAGGTACTCCCCAAATGGCAGCAGCGAGGGTTCAGCGTTGGGCAGTCCTTCTGAACGGGTATTCCTATGATTTTCAGCACATTCCTGGAAAGGAAAATGTAACAGCAGATGCATTGTCACGTCTCCCCCTCCCCAATGATGAGGAATTTGAACAGGCTGAGGAGCAGCACAATTTCTAACTTACCAGTTTTAAATTAAACGTTAGTTGCTAAAAGTCGTAGGGATCCTATTCTATGCAAAGTATTTAGATACGTTCACCATGGCTGCCCCAGTCATTGTGATGACCACAATTTACTTCCATATTTTACCAGGCGTACTGAAATAACTGTAGAATTAGATACTTTATTTTGGGGATTCCGAGTCATAATTCCCGCAGCCTTGCAGAAACAAATGCTTAAATACTTACATAGTTCCCATTTAGGAATTGTTAAGTTAAAAGGTCTCACACGAGCGAAGATCTGGTAGCCTTCTATGGACGCCGCAATTGAGCGTAAGGTAAAATCTTGTGCAAACTGCCAAGAGTTCAAGGAAAACCAATCACCAGGTCCTAAACACACCTGGGAGTACCCGCTCAAACCAAATGCACGTTTTCACGCAGATTTTTGTGGCCTGTTGATAATTACATGTTTTTAATCATGGTTGACGCCCATAGTAAAATCCCATTGGTACTCAAAATGAAAACCATAACGTCCGAAAAAGTGATAGGTATTTTGAATACTCACATTGCCGAAAACGGCTTAATTGACGTACTTGTTACGGACAACGGCCCTCAATGGAGCTTGAGTTTGTTTCAAGATTGGCTAAAGTTAAAGGGTATTCGTCACCTAACAAGGCAAAGTTATTCGCCCTGGGTAAATGGCCTAGCAGAAGTTTTTGTCAAGAACTTTAAGAAAATCTATAAGGCTGCGAGAAGGGACGATCTCGAGTACAAGATAGTCTTAACACATTTGTAGAATCTAGTAGAATTACACTAAGTACTACCACTCAAGCAACATCTGCAAAACTTTATTTTAACCGTGAGTTCAACTCACGACTTGATTTACTACTTCCGGATCCAATAGCGAAAGTGAAAGAACGTCAACACAAACAAATTTCTAGTTCGCAAAATAAAACGTTGGTTAAGTTTACATAAAACACGTCCATGTGGTACCGTAACTTCAGCCGCATGCCTGATAAGTTATGGCTACCCGGTATAATAAATGCCATACTACCACATGAAATCTATAAAGTACTAACACAAGCTAACATAATTGTGGGTTAGGCAAGATGTCACTTACGATTGAGAGTTGTAGAAGACACGATAGACGCGGTAATTTCTGGCGAGCCGTTGTCTAGCCTAAGTCCTGATAGTTTGCCAAACGCATCACGAAATACACCAAACTTACCGATGAATAATCCGTCCGTTAATTGCCCTGAAAACAAGCGTTCTTCCACCGTCAAGCCGAGTCACGAAGCTGACATGCCTAATTATCATACGAGGAAATCGATTGGTTTCCGTCCTGCCAGTTTGTTGACGCCTCCGGCAAGGTCAATCCCAAAGTCACCTGAGTGCACACGCACTAAAGCTGGCACCAGCCAATCGAAAGCAGACAGACGTCATTATCATGACAGTCTTTCCCTTTAAGCAATCACCGATCAGCAAGTAGACGGTGTCCCCGATGAATGTGTCGTAGAAAAAGATTTGTTTCCGCCCAACAGCGCATCGTCCCTCTTTGGACGAGAATTGGAAACTAACAATGATAATTAGGGATCGACCGGAGCCAAAATTTACCGGTGCTGCCGGTGCCGGTCCTTGGAGCTTTTGGCACCTGCCGGTACCGGTACCGGTTCCAAAATAAAAATGACCGTATGGAACCATGATTTATTGTAAAAAAAAAAAAAGCTAACAGATTAAAGATAAGGAGAGCTGTTGCCATTTGTCAGCATTGTAGTAATCTTCTTAAACTGATTTGCATACCTCTGAAAACTGGTCTGATCAGTATCAGTACTTGTGACTAGGGATGGGTCGGTTTCATTTTTTTGATTTCGGTTCCGGTTTCGGTTTTCACGCCGAAAAAACCTCGGTTTCGGTTTCGGTATCGGTTTTTGCCACCATCCACCCCAACCCGATTTTACTATTTTTTTTTCTTTGAACAGTTGTATTACTAGCTTCAACTTACTCCTGCTTTCACTTTCAGCAGCGTCATAGACCGTGATACAGCTTTGGCACCATTTTCCTCTACTATTTTCGTTTTAATAGCTAGGAGCTTTGCTGTCATTTATACGTAGAAAATGATAATTATTTAAAAAATGTAAAACAACAAATAATTTTTTTGATTTTCGAACACCGTACGAAAAACCGACACAAAATCCGAATCGGTTTCGGTGTCGGTTTTCAGTAAAAACCGAAAATTCGGTTTCGGTTACCGACCCATCCCTACTTGTGACTACCTAATGTAAGTACAGATAAAAAAAAATGTTGGGCGTATTTATTGAAGTATCATACTCGCACTAAATTTCAAATCAACTGTCAAATTGGAGAGGGCTCCAGGACCACCCCACCCACCAAAAATACCTATATCCTATTAATTCAAAATATGGTCAAGTAAAAAAGTGGTTAAGGGCAATGAACAATTATAATCCCCCCTCCTCCATAATTCATAACATTTCCAAACGTCACACAACTTACGAACGAATGGACTTTAAAACCACCCCCAATCATCAATATTTCTGGCCCACTACCAACACAGAAAAAGGCTTAGATTAAGTGATTAAGTTTCCATTTCATATTCTTGAATTTCCATGAATTAACTTTTAAAAATAAATATCTATGATTGGCAGCTCCTAAAACTCGTTCAGACACGTTTGAAACTAGCTTAAACTCAAAGTTGCTTGGACAATAAACGATGGCAAAGGAAAAACGGATGTTGACAAATGGCTCTTAAGTTGGTAACTGAAAGGTGCACCTACTACCAGTAATATGCAGGCTAGAGTTTGATGCCTATAAATACACAATAAGAGTAAATATATATTGTTACACTAACAAAGTAACTATTTGAACTCTTTGTAATAAATATTTAAAGAAAAACAATTTAATTTATATTTACAATTTTTTTTCTTTTATGGCCTATTATCGGTTACTTTTTCCCAGTTGTCAGCGGTTAGAGTACCCTACCGATATCTGCTAGAGCCAGGCAAGCACAGCAGTGAATAATTAAAACTTTCATTTTTGTGTCTTAAATTAATTATAATTTTTATAATTTTATAAATACAATGAATTTAAAAAAAAAATTTAAGATCATCAACCCCAGCATCACTATGCTGGATTTTTGATTTGCACATTTTTACTGCTGACCGGTGATGACCCTTGTTCCTGAGCTCCAAAACATAGTATTCTAGCAACGGATGGTGCAGTCAAGTTACGCTACTAACGTTTTACAGTCATCCGAATTATTTAAATAACTAAAGGTAAATAAGATAGTAAATAAAAGTTCTTTAAGTACTTGAATAAAGATTTATGTATTTGAATAAATAACTAATAGAAGCACATCGTTAAGAATTGATCAAATTTTGGCCGGTGCTAGTACCGACTCGATTGTAGACGTTGGCACCTGTACCGGTGCCGGTACCGCTAGTACCGGCCGGTACTCAGCTCCGGTACCGGCTCCGGTCGATCCCTAATGATAATAGTGCCATAGAGTCCGACACTATTCAGCAGACTCCAAAACCAGTAATCAAAAAATCCAAACGGAAAGTGATTTCTCCAGTTCAAGAAGTTGTTTCCGAAACCGAAGCCAAAAAAACGTTCTCCAGATTTAGGATGTCACAAACGACTAAAAAAAGCACCTAACCGTTTGAATTTATGAATTAATAACGCACTAATGCAACTGTAACTTCGTTGTATCGTAATTTAGTTATTCGTTAGCCTAATAGAAGGTTATTTTTAAATTGTGCCGTGCTGGCAATAGTGTCATGTTTCTAGTTAGGTGTGTCCTGAACTAACAAGGTAAATTTTAATTGTTGTTGTGAGACAAACATGTGTCCGTAACTTGTTATTCGTAAGGAAAACAGATTCCTTGGTTTTAATCTTATGATTTTTTTTTATTTTCGTGGTAACATCGACTTGTGTGTGCATGGAGCCAAAGTAAAGCCACTCAAGTTAACATGTAGATATTCAATGAAACTGTAGCCAGAATATGCTACAATATCTGAAGTGCTGCAAAAGTCTGGAAAATTTTTCTTCAAAATTCAGCAAAATTGTCGACCTGAAGTCCTCAAAATCCAAAATCGCAGCATTAATAAAAATTGTTGAACATTGCCATTGTTTATATCCTAAAAATAAAGCAAGTAAAATGTCAAATATGTCAAAACTGTAAATTTAAGATCGCCAACCGTTTCACAGGCTATTCTCAAAAAAATTTTCTCTTGAGTTTTGAATGTTAAATTTAAGTTTTTTTTTAGCTTTCAAAAAAGTGTACAAGCTAATTTCTTGTGAAAGCGATTTGATAGCTCCCTTGCTCTCTTAAGTTAAAATTCTTCATAAGGTTAGACAGTGACTTACAATAGAAATATATGTTAGCCTATAGAAAAAAAAAATTATTTCTTTTTGTTTCAGGAAGTTAGGAATTTTTTTTCCAGTTTTTTATTTCTCTGTCGTTAGTGTGGTGTCGTCACATGTGGCACCACAATAGTTAGCAATCCTTGTTTACCTTTTGTTAACCCTAACCTAGATTAACCAACTAGTAGGAGTGTCATAACATGTAACCATGTAATTGAGTGGTACTGCTCACCATAGATGTGACACATGATCACTGTGTCACATGACAATTTATTATATAAGGCCTGGATGCCTAATAAACACGTCCATTCCTGTGCTTGCATTAACCTGTGTTTTAGTCGTTACTCTGCTGGGGGAACACCACGCAATAAGGCTACCAAGATAGTCCATCCCTCATTTGGAATTGCAATTACGCTTTACGGCTGTCAAAAGCAAGCGAATTGTACAATTCATAAAAGTTGTGCAAAGCCAGGATATACAGGTGCACTCAATTTACGACACAATGAACGATTTGTTGACTTGGGGCAAAGATTCGACGGCAGCGGACTACACAAAGCCAGTAGAAACGCAAGGATTTTCCAAGACGCATGCCAAAGAAGTGGATGCAATGATGGTAGCCTGCATGAAGTCATGTGATACCAAGCTTCGCATTACATGGAACGAAAACAACCTGGGATCAAGTTTCTGAAAGCTGCAAGAGCATTCAATCCACGACAAGCCTTCCTGTTCAAAGAAAAATTTGAAGAGATTTGCGAGTGCATTCCATACATGCGAGTTGTAGGCAAAGAACGCGAGAAACGAAGGGTCAGTTTTGCTGTCTACGTCCAAGCTGCCTCAGAGTTTGTTGTAGAAACAAGTGTGTCAAGCAATTCGGACAAACAAACCGATGCATCCAGCAACTCTGACAAACAAACCGATGGATCCAGCAATGCTGACAAAGAACAAACTGTGGCCAGCAGCTCAGGCAAAGACAAGGAAAAGGAGGTCGACAACCACAGAACTACAAGCACAGATCTTGTGCTGTTTTGGAAGTCTCTTGAAACCAAAACCCCTCAATTGTACAAAGCAGCAATGGCTGTACTCTCAGTGCCAGTTAACTCAGCCGGTGCTGAGAGATCATTCTCGGCGTACAATGAAATATTGTCTGACAAGCGTCACAATCTAACTCAAAGCCATTGTATCGTGTTTCCTCACAAGGCCAGTCTTTAATGCAGACTGCTTACTTCGTTAAGTTTCTTCAACACCATGTATTTTACACGGTATTCTATAAGTCAAATGTAACATTTTAACAGTTCACTGTATGCAGCGTCAACACTAACCTATTTACCAAAATTTTATTTTAAAATGTTTACACTGTTAACCAGATTATTTGAAAGACTGCATGTAGGCCTATGTGATGCTTACTGTTAAACACAAAAAGGTAAATACAAATACTACTTAAAAAAATAGTTGATTCTCAACAAATATCTAGGCTACACGAAAAAAAAATAGTGTGAGCATCGGTTTATAGATTTATCGGTTTTCAGATTTTTTTTTTACATAGGTGGTAAAATAATTTGATTCCTAGGCCCAGCCCGCACAGCTTTTTTTTGACGAGAAATAAAATGAGACAACACAGCAAAAATAGCAGTTGGCTAAGATCAAAAATTTGCCTTCAAGAAAAGAAAATTACAGTTACGACTTGTCATAGCCTACATAAGCAAAATTATGAAACAAGTGCTTTTTATTTTACCCAAAACATAAGCCCACCATGCGGCTTTCTTACGAAAACGGCCCGAGATCCAACTTTTTTAAGTGGTGTTAAGGGCGATTTTTTTTTCTTTTGGCCGTACAATCGGCTTTTGTCTCGTGGAAAATCGCGGAAAGAGCGGTAATTGTTGGCCGCAAAATATCGCAAAAGTTTTTACGTTTTGTCCGCTAAAAATGGCGAACTATGGCCGCGGTAAATCATTGTCCCTGTAATGGCAGGTTTGAATGAGTTCATATGGTTCCTTTATTAGTGATTCCTGAACGAGTGGGAGGTCCCATTGAGCGAAAGTTCGGTGGACAGAAGGTCGTTCGACTTTGAAAGATTTCAGTAGAGTGGAGATGCAAAAGTCTTCGAGGAGATGTTTGTTTCCTGCAGCTTTGAAGACAAGAGTTCAGTGCCGAGCGGTAAACCAGGATGGTAGAGCCTTTAAGTCTGTCCTTGAATAGGTTGGTGGAGTTCAGGAATAGGGGGGTTGATTGGATTAACCTTCTTTCGCTTACACCAATGAAACCATCATTCCAAGTGGCTGTTGTAAAGTTTGTCGGTGGAATTCCAAAGTGCTTTGCTGGCAATTCTGGTGCCCTGTTCTTCAAAAATCCCTGCTTCTTTAATGAGTATGATGATAGTAGCCACCCGTGCAAATGTAAGATTTTGGGGTTTGGGTGAAATTTGGTTCCTTTCTGTTGGGATAGCAGGTCTGGGAGAGGGGGAAATTCTCTTGGAAGATCTATGAGTAGATATTGGAGTTGGGAAACCATCGAGCCGCTGGCCAATTTCGTGCGATCACCAGGAAGAGGTCTTGGGTTTGTTCTATCTTTGAGAGGATTGTTGGAAGAAGTTTGAACGGTGGAAAGAGGTAAGCATACAAACCAAAGATTCTTCCAAGGGAAGGGTAGTGCAGCCACGGCACAGGCTAGGTCATCCGGGACTAGGCTGATGAATTGGGGATGTTTGGCATTGTTCCTCGTGGCGAATAGGTCGATCATTGGCTTGCCCCGGATGTTGAAGAGATATTCGCAAATTGATCTCTTGAGAGCCCATTCCCCTGAGGGTGGTTTGTTGCGAGAGAGGGCATCTGCTATCACGTTTCGGTTGCCAAGGATGTGGAGTGGTTGAAGTGTTGTGTTATCGGGTTCCACCTTCTTTCCAGATGTAAGCCACTGCTGTGGTGTTGTCAACTTGGACTTGGACTATTTTGTCTGCTACAAAGCGCCGAAAATGGTCGAGGACATTGTAGATTGCCTTCATTTCGAGGATGTTGATGTGGTCGGACGTGCCAGGAGGCCAAGTTCCCGATGCTTCTTGATGTTGGATGTGCGCTCCCCATCCAGTTTAGGATGCATCAGTCAGAGAAGGAGGTCTGGGGATCGTTCGTGCAAAGGGACTGATCTGGACAGGTTGGTTTCATCTATCCACCAATGTAGGCAGTCTCATTGGATGTTCATGTCGGAGGGCATGGTGGCTTTGGATGCTGAGTGGTGAGAGCCCTAGACGTCGATCCGAAAGTGGCGGAAGGGGCGAGTCATCCATCTGCCGTAGGGTAAGAGTCGGCCATTGAGTGCATTTTCCCTATGAGCGAGTTTAGAGATGTGAGCGAGTGGTTAGCAGTCTGGAGGAAGGATTGACCGTGAGCAAGCAGATCGTTGTTTCGTTCTGTTGAGGGGGTTACGGAGGCTTCCTGTAGGTTGAATTCCACTACGAGGAAGGTGAATAGTTGAGAAGGGATGAGCCTTAACTTTTTCCAGTTCATGCCGAAGCCCAGTCTGTGTAGGAGGCTGATGGTAAATTTCTTGTTTTGAAGTAGCTGCTGAGGGGTAATATAGTTGAGGAGCCAACCGTCGTGGAACGCATTTGCTGTGATTTGATGGCGGTGAATATGGCTAAGGACAGGTTTCAAAATCATCGTAAAAATTCGGGGTGCTGCGTTTAATCTGAATGGGAGGCATTGAAATTTGTAGACTTTGTTTTGGTACATGAACCGAAAGAAGTGGAGAGATGCCGGGTGTAGCAGAACATGGAGGTAGGCATCCTCAAGATCGATGGATATGGTCCATTCCTTGGGTTTTAACGAAAGTCGAATGGATTCCAGGGTTTCCATTTTGAAGTGGGCGTTGAACATGAATCGGTTTAGTGGTTTGAGATTGAAAATCATCCTTTCGCCGCTGGACTTCTTTGGTCTGAAAAAGATAGAGCTGCAGAAGGCAGGTTTTGATGGATCAGGGCTGGGCCGAATTGCGTTTTTGTTTAGGAGTTCATTTATTTCCGTGGTTAATGATGAGGAGAGTTTTGTTGAAAAACTCCCATGGTGGTGACATAAAGAGTTGAGGTTTTGTGAGGAAAGAGGCTTGAAAGCCAAGGAATATTATGGAGAGGATCGTCTTGTCTGTTGTGATCTGTTTCCAAGCTGGAAGAAAATTTTTGAGACGTCCGCCGACTAGCCGGTTGTGAGCATAGTTATTGGTGGTGATGAGATTGGCTCCTGTTGGTTGTGGAGGAATATTTGCTGCGGTTGTCCGATGTGGGGCTTCGACTGTTCCTGTTTTTGCTTTGGTTGTTACCACGAAAGGATTGGTGTTTTCCACGAGAGGATAATGAATTGCTGTGAGATGGATTGGAGTGGGGCGTGGATGTCTGGGAAGGAGGAGCTGGCAGCGAGTTGTTGTGAGGTTGAGGCTTCTGAAAAGGTTGGTCCAATGAGGGTCTTGGAGGAGGCTTTGGCTTGCTAAAGATATCCAAATGGAGTGCCCAGGTGGGGATGTCAGACTCGTGAAGTGGTTGGTTGCGTTGCATAAGATGTGCTTGGTTGAAGCGTTTAAATTTGATCGTGAAAAGAGAACTAACACTATGCCAGAAAAGAAACAACCAAAAACAATGATTGGTTTAGCGAATTTTCGGTAGTATAATATGCTTACAGAGAACATCCACTACCTTCAGCAGGCAAAAAGTGTACAAGCACGCACAAAAATAACGACTACATGCTAGAGTTTATGTTTGAATTTCGCCGCCGTTGGACGTTTGGATGGTGCTGCCATCTCGTGCTGTAAACTCGTGCTGATCATTCGTTGTTGAAGTGGGAGTCACCAGTTTGTGCCATTTCTTGGAGAGGTTTGCTGTCAGTTCAGGTGTAGTGATTTTCTGGATATTTTTATGAGCTGGTTCCTGTAAATTCATGAGTGGCCTTCTTTTAGACTGGAATAGTTGAATGGCCATGCATTCTAGGGCTTGGAGGTGTGCATCACTGGAGGTGTTAGATGTGAGGAGCACGTGTGTATTGTTCCAGGCGATGTCATGTTGGAACTTGACGTGATGCATGGCTACCCCATTTTGTGTGTCTTTTTTATCGAATGCTAGCATGTGCTCGTGGACTCTTTTGCAAATTCGCTTTCAGGTTTCGCCGATGTAAATTGCATCGCACTCGGCATATGGAACAGCATAGACCGCGTTTCGAATCATTGGGATGCCTTCAATCCAGTGGGAGGCTGGGAGCACTTCGGGTGTTTGCGATATACGGGGTTGCTTCGGAAGAACTGGGGTAGGTGGCAGGTCGCCGGATGCTTGTCTAAAAGCGAGTCTGGTTGGGTACCGATGTCGGGTCGGTTGGGTTGGAGGGGGAGGTGGCGGTGGAGGAATACCTAGTGCGCGTGGTGGTATGGTTGAATAATGGGAGCGGTTCTTTAGTCGGGCCCGCAGATTAGGGAGGTTGCGGAAGTAGCACTTGATTTCATGAGCCTGGAGTATTTTCTTCACTCTCTCGCGACGTTGTTCCCAGAGTAATATCCCTAAGAAGAAGGCTGGAGTTGAAGAGTGCTTTCGGGAACCAGTTGAAGGCGTGGAAGGTGGCGAAAGATTAATGAGTTCAGAGATGAGGATGAGGAAGTGTAGGTGCTTAATGTTCGTCTGACCTGTTTCAAGGGCTAATCTTTCACAAAGGGCATTGATTACGGTGCAGAAAACATCAGCTTGAAAAGCAGCGCATAAGCCTAAACGCAAGATCTTGTCATTCTCTTTCAGTATGTCAGTATGGACATCAGCTCGTTTGGGAATCAACAGCGCAGTTCCGAAGTCCATTTTAGCTTCTGTGACCAAAAATTCAGACTGTTGGTAAGTTTCAAATTGTCTAGGATTGGCCGCACCTTCACCAGATGAACGAAAGTACCAGGATTCCCAGCCGGGTCTAGGTGGAGGGAGATACATGTATAGTTCGAGGGGCTCGCCTTTGCCCAAAAGAGACCCACCAGTTCGGAGCAGGGTGGTGAGGAGAGTTGTAGACTGGCCAACCTCAGCTCTTTCACAGTTGTTTCTGTTACGTAAACCGAAGCCGAAGCCAGTGGAGAGACCTCTGTTCTTCGTGGAAGGAAGGGATGGACTAGGCTTGTAAAGGAAGTCGTCAGGAATGATGGCTTCGACGGCTTTCAGGAGGTCGAAAAGCGGAATTGCCGTCAGGTCGTTGTCGGCTTGGAAGGAGTCCTTGTAAGGGTCCAGTAGTTGTTCAAAATTTACTTGCGGTGAAGTTCGGCGGTTTCTACCCAGGGCAGATGCGGAATCCAAATTGTCATCAAGGTGAATGATGTTGCTGAGGAGGCGTTGTATGTCAAGTGAAGAGGAGGTAGAGCAACGTTTCTTTGTTGACGGCATAGCAACGGAAGGCAGTTTTTTTTTTCCGCGAGTCGTTGTCAGAGGAGGCAACCCAATCACGGATGTAGGAGATGTTGTGAGAAGAAGGCGGAAGGACTGGAAGTGCGGGTTTAGCCTTATAGGGAAAATCCTACATTGCACGATCCATCAAGTTATGAACTTCATCAGGTGGGAGTTCTTCAGAGCATTTTTTGTGACGACGAGATGCGGAGGACGAAAGATCCAGTGGGTGAGCCAGACTGCAGGGGTGCAGCATCGATGTATGGCGCAGGTGAGGATGAAATTGCCAAAAGATGGGACGAAAGATGCCGTTGGTCACAGGGAATTAGTGAGGCGGTGGAGTGGTTCGGAGCTGCGGAGGTTGATGGGCGGGCCGGAGAAGGTAGTGCGGTAATGTTTGGGTCTTCCTGCCAAGGCTCAAAGGCGGGGGCAGGAGAATGGAGCTGTAAGTCCATGGCGAAAGAGCCACGAAAGATTGGTGAAAGATCTTGGGCTGGAGTCCTCATCGGTCAATGACGCGGAGGGCAAGATGTTGCTTCAGAGGCGATGGATCTTCAGGGCGAGTCTTTCGACGAAGAACTAGCGGGCACTTAAACTGGGCGAAAGCTCTAGAGGCGAAAGATGCTGAGTAGTCTTGTGGAGCGACCGCCTTCGACGATAGCATGAGGAAAAGAGATGGCCACAACGCACGGGCCGTCTGTTTTTATAAGAGGGCTGGCCAGACATAGAGAGCAGAAAAACCTCAGGACATAAAATAGCACCAGGAATTGACTGCAATTAAATTTACAGGTAGTATAAATTTTCGCGCCAACGACTAGAAAATATCATTGGTTTAAAAAAATTGCATTAAGAGAGTATCGAAGGGGTTTTGGAACAGAAAATTAATTCCAAGAGCCTAACATTTACTAGCCTGATATATAGTTAATAGCAGGGAGCTTGGATTATACATAGCCTTGATAGGGTGGGCCCACTTACTATTAGCTTTACTGCGAGAAACTGTGTGAAATTTTGAGAGCTGCTTCAAACGCGTCTGACGTCTCTGCTCCTATTTCGCGCCATTTTACTGATTTTTGCATCTCATTGGCTTTTGATTTTGCTGATGAATCGACACAAAATTGGACCTTTAAAAACATCGTTAATTTTCGTACTGTTAATGTCAACAAAATGCGAACTGAGTGGAAAATGAGAACTGTCGTGGAAAATGCGAACTGAGTGGAAAATGCGAAAGTGGAGTGCGAACTGTCGTACTGAGTGGAAAATGCAGAAAGTCCGAACTATTTCCTTGAGGCCCGAAGAAGATAGCAGACCAAGCTATCGAAAATTCGCAGGACAAAGCTGTTGTTTTGATTGTGAAAGTGTGCGGTAATTTTTTTACGGAATTTTTCCGAGTTTTGTTGACAAAATTGGACGAACAAACAAACGAGTACTCATCATCAAACGTAAGCCGGATCGCTCCAATTGTTTAAATTGTTTTAAAGTGCATTAACCTACGAGTACAATCGACAATGCGACTGAAAATCGCAACATTTGTTATCAGACGGAGAGCACCGTCACAAGCGTTCATCGTAAAAGCACGCCATTTGTGCTGTTGTCATAGAGGCACCAATCGTAGCCATTTTAGTTCCTATTTGTTCACCCATTCCAGCTTTCCATAACCTACTGCCATAGTATCACGTGACACTGTTAGTCCAGTCAACGAAGGCTTAAATTTGGCAAATGGTGGAATAAAATCCCAAAGTTTTGAAACTTAGTAATGTTGTTCAGGGAGGTCTAGGAATGACTATATCAAAAGTCCTGAGGATTAGGAGGTGAGCTCGCTTCGCTACACCACAAAATGCCCCCAAATAGGTGACTTTTTATTAGTTTTCTGTTAATATCTTTGAATCTGTGAGACCTACAAAAAATGTCTCCTACAAAGCTTAGAGGTAACACAATTTACCACAAACTTGATCCTATTCATTTTTTCTCTAGCACCAGTAGTTTACGAGATATTCGAGTTCGAAAATTGAGAAATCGCAAAAATTGACAGAGCTCTGCTACACGCAGTGTACATACATTAGGTGAACCAACCCTAACCTCCTTTAAGTTACTATACCAATCATATAATATCAAACACTTATTTACCACTATACATATTTATTTACTGCATATAACATAGAATCGTAACTTGAAAAGCATACACAATAACAACAAATCCAGTCGAAGTAAACGTCCTCCTCCCGAAGGTTATCGTCCTTAACAGTTGGCGTCAGGCTATTCAAACAGTCACCATGGCAGTTGTGGCAGATAGCAGTGCAACTCACTCTTATTTTCCTGCACCCACACTTGTATCCACACCCTGTGGTGCATCTGTTAAATGTGAGGTTGAAGACAGCCTCTGGGGCATCTTTCTTCATGGTTGCAGAAGGCACTAGATTGCCATTCTGCCTACATTCCCAACCCCAAAGTGGAATAGCTCATTTTCCATCTACAGTGGCATGGTACCTATGCAAGTTGAGGGACGTTTAGTAGGAGGAGCTCTCTACAGACTCAAGAAAAATCTGTGTCCTGCCTCCGCTACATCAGTTTCAATCTAACAAACATAAGGCCAGGCTGATCAAGATGCTTTCCTCCAACTTAATGGCTGAGGAGTACAATGCCTTAAAGACCTAATGATGCTGTCACTCTAATTGTCAGGAGCGCCATCGCCAGAGCGAGTAACAGGACAATGCAGCTATTGTTGGAGAAGACGTAGATCTATATTTCTTCTTACAGCTCTGAGAGCTACACAACGAAATATATTCTTCTTCAAGCCAGGTCGTAAAACCAGGTCGTAGGAACACAAGTAATTTCTTCAACCCAACAACAACGGAAGGGCCAGAAAGATGTCCTACTGTTTGCTCACGCATTCACAGGGTGCGACAAGACAAGCTTCCTTTAGGAAGGAGAAAGTAGTAGGTTACAAACTGTTGTAACAACGTGAGGCATTACGCTGAGTAGCAGATGTGTTCAATCACTCAACTTCCAAGTATCAACAGGTAGCAGAGGCAGACCAGTTTTTTCTTTACTCTATATCTAGAGCTCCTGCTACAATGCCCCTCAACTTGGATAGGCACCATGACATCTCAAAGTCTTTCACCAATTTGGAGTCGGAGCTACTATCCCTTCCTCCCACAGAAGGGGCAGTTGTTCAACGCCGTTTCGTGTTTTCCACCAACTGCAACACTATGGATGGGTAATGAGTTACCAGCTAGCTGCACTTTGGGGTTGGGGGCCTAGGCAGAATGGCAACCTTGTGCCTACGGAATCAAAGACTCTGTAGCTCCTGAGGCTGTCTCAACTTCATATTTTGCAGATGTACCACATGTTGTGGAAACAAGTATAATTGCAGGAAAATAAGCATTAGTTGCACTGCTATCTGCCACAACTGCCGTGCTAACTCTTTGAATAGTGTGACACCAACTGTTGAGGACGATAATCTTTAGGAGGAGGAGATTGACCTCGACTTGATTAATTTTGATGTTACGATGGGATGTTATATGTAGTAACCTGATGTAATAACTGCATATGTAGTAAATAAATATGTATAGTGGTAAATAAGTGTTTGATGTTATGTGATCCTGTAGTAACTTAAATGAGGTTACGGTGTATTCACCTGATCTATGTACACCACGTACAGTGTCAATTTCGAAGATTTCTCAATTTTCGAATTCGAATATCTCGTAACTACTGGTGCTAGAGAAAAAATGAAGAGGACCATTTTTGTGGTAAATTTTGTCCTCTTTCAGTTTTGTAGGGAACATTTTTTGGTAGGACCTGCAGATTACGAGATATTAACGGAAAATAAAAAAAAGAGTCACCTATTTTGGGGTATTTTATGGTCTAGCAAAGCCAGCTCACCTCCAAATCATCAGGACTTTTGATGTAGTCATTGCTAGACCTCCCCGAACAACCTTACAAAGTTTCAAGACTTTAGGATTTTATTCCACCTTAAGTCCTATTTTGACTGGACTATGTTGTCACATGACTGAAACAATCTTATAAGAAGCCATGCAAGCTTAGAATAAACGTCCAGTTTGTGTTAGCCTTCAACAGTGTAAGTTCTTTCCAGTAATGGCTAAGTAGAACCAAGAGTGAGATTGGTAGAACCCATACTTGTATTTCACCAACAGAATACCAATGGGGTATTAAGACCATTTGTTAAATTTAAATCTAGCTTGTTAACAATGCCTACAACTGCATTTTGTGTGCTCCAGATTTGTGGTGAGTAGCAAATTCTTTCATTTGGCAATGAAATTAGTGCTCTGTAGGAGTTAACAAAAAGAGCCTAGATTTTTTCTAAAGTGTACTTGGGTTTTGGAACTTGTGTGGTACTGATGTAATAGTTAAAATTAGTACCATATTAACTAGAACTGGAGGGGCAATTGGATTTGTGACAGTTAATTTTTACAGTAGCTGTGTCTAATGCAATGCGTTGGTGCAGCCACACATTCGACACCATAAAACGGGAAGGTTGTATTAAAAACGCAGCTCACTTAACTTTCGCAAATTTAATTCTGCCATGCCCTTATCCAGGCTGGTTTTGCCGGAGTTATTTTTAACACCTAAGTGTTTATGCTTTAGCATTGAATTTTGGTCGGTGCAGGTTGCACAGGCCTGCAGTGTTGTTTTAAAAACGTTTGGGCATCGTTTAAACATGTTTAAAATCCTAGTCAATTTAATTGTGACGAGTTTGTAGGCATTCAAATTAAAAACTGGGTAGGCTACTTGTAAAGGTTGGGGCTTAGTCGTTAAGTAACTTACAGTAGTCTCGAGTGGCTTCGAGTTTAAATTTTAAATAAATTAAGATGTATCGTAGCGAATAATTTAATTTAATTCATTATCGATTTGATTAGACTTTATGCCTGAGACAGGTAAAGTCGATAAAACACCTGTAGTGGAAACAAACGCGGTTTATACCGACGCATTGCAATGTAGCGCTTCACCTTGAGTACTGTTTTGAACTTTATCAGACACAGCAAGACTACAAAACATACTACGATCAGCACCACAGAAAGTCTGAGTAGTGCATTGCAGTAAAGTGTTTGTGCAACCCCTGCATCTGCGCCTGATTTTGTACTTTATGAAAATTCTGATTGAAATTACTTTGTAATGACCCCCCAAAATTGTATTTCATCATTATCACACATATAAATATGCTTTTTTTACTAAATATTACAGCTATTGGATCCCTTTTGAAAATTTGGCAGTCATTTGTACACGAATAATGTAAAACTGAAAAATACATAAGTTTCGAGCTAATAGCACCCATTATACAGTATGTTCAGCGTACAAAGTGTTAAAGGGCATCTTAACAATTGAAAACACAATACAGTTAAACCTCGCTATAACTATACCTCTTACAACAATAAACCTGTTATAACAATATTATTTTCAAGGTTCTTCAAGCAACAATGAATGCAAAAGTGATTGGTTATAACAACAAACTTGATAAAACAGTCTATTTCCAAAGACCGTTGCATATCGTTATAAAGAGGTTTCACTGTACCACAATAGGAGAACTGTCGAGTTCTTTAAATTTTCGGTGAAATTGTCGTTCACCTTAGGAAATGGAAATGGTCGCTACATCATATGGTGAAAACAATTTCGAAAGCACGCGCTTCAGACACCACTGATCTCGACTGCGCGTTTGATCTGGACTGCCCATTTGTTGCCAAAGATGGTGGCTAGATCAGTGGTGTCTGAAGTGCATGCTTTCGAAATTGTTTACTCCATACAATGTAGTGACCATTTCCTAGTCATTGAAACTTTCCGAAGAAGGTGAACGACAATTTCACCAAATATTTAAAGATGAACTCAACAGTGTTCTCCTTTTGTGGTATTGTGTTTTCAATTGTTAAGATGTCAACTGAATACCATTGTAAGCTCAGATTACCGGTTTTTGCTAACTTAAAGGGGCTGGGGCTCTACACTACTGGTGATGCTAATGCGTCCTTGCCAGTGTTAGGCCTAATCTCATAGTCCATTATTTATACTCTGACTATTCTAAGTCCTAGCTAGTGTTCTATCAATGTTCAGTTTATACTTCTGCATCAAAGTTCCTGGGTCAGGGGTGCTCAGTGTGTAGTGGCCTCTCAGTGTCAGAATTGGAATTCAAGTCTCTTTTTATTATGCTGGGAGCTTGCTTATATAACCCAGTGGGCTAACTGTTCCAATACCATGGTTTGACTGAACATGTCTGGGCTCGTCCCTGCTGGACTGGTTGAAATTGGATCTAACCAGTGTGGGTCCTGAGCTAGTCTGAGACCACAGAGTTATAAGTCGGATCTGGCTAACTCGTGGCTTGGTTTCTGGCCTAAGTACACTAGGCTAAACTGGAGGTTTAGGCTATGTGCGCTTATTATAACTTTCTCCTTATAAGTGGATCATGTTAATTAATTGATTGGGATAATGATCTAATGGACGATGATATTAATTAATGATAAGCTTTGATTAATTAATAGATGTCCGATGCTCACATTGTGGTTTGCACCGGAACTAACAACATCACATGCGACCACTCTCATTGTATCGTTGACCTCCTATCCACCACCGCAGATCTCCCAGATCTCCATCGTTCCCGCAGATCTCCCAGATCTCCATCGTTCCCGCAGATCTTCCAGATCTCTGTCCCAGATCTCCATCGTTGCCCTGTTTCCCCATGTCAACAATCTAAAATCCGAAGATGATAAACAAGTCGCCAGGTAAACGCTCTCCTTCGTGCACGATGTGTCCAGGAAAATATGAACTTTTTATCTCCTTTTGTCCTATAGGAACTTGATAGGCCAGATATGGTGTCCATCTCACCTACCTTGGAAAAAAGACTCTGCCGAAATCGGATTCATCCTTTCCAACGCTAAGATGATGCTGGAAGACAGAATTTCGCCGTCAAACTAATCTTATTAAATGGGACATTTACCGGGCAAAAAGCTCCCCCATGCTCCTCTGTTTCTTCCCTTGCACCACTGTCAACATCGCGAATCTTCACCAGAGCTTCGCTATTTCCCCCTGCTTCGCCGCCTGGCCCACGAAACTTGGCTTGCCTCCTTTTAAATGCGCGTAGTCTGTTAGCAAATTTGCGGGTCTTCCACCTTCTACTTCCCCAAAATTCTTTTGATCTTTTCTTTATTACCGAGACCTGGCTGAACGATCTTATACCTGATATATTGCTTTTAAATGGCCTCCCTTTTGAGATTTTTCGTCGTGATAGAGACACCCATGCAAGGGGTATCGCAGTTCTTTTGCAGAGGATTAAACCTTGCTTTCGCTGACTTCACCAGTGGGGTAGAGTTACTACCCGTCACACTTCCTCTGTCCAAACCAAATTTTATTTTGTGCTACATTCCAAATGGCTATGTCGAGGATTCGGTTACCAAAACAGCATTCTTTATTAAATCTGCAATGAAACCAGATTATACCAACATTGCGCTTGGAGAGCTAAATCTCTCAACTGTCAAGTGGAACTAATTTTCCTCAAATAAGGATGGTCCAGGATGGTCCAGGATGGTTTCCTTGAAATCATTACAGACTGTGGTTTTTCTCAGCTGGTTATTAAGCCTACTCGTGGGCACAACATAATAATATGGTCTCCTTCATGGTCCACCAGAGGCTAGCTGTCCCAACGAAATGTGAAAAAAAGTTTATCAATTTCACACTTCTGCGAGAACTTATGGACCAACTCAACTAGAGAGATGAACTAGCAGGCTACGCAGATGTGAAGTCTTCTTGGAATCATTTCTGAAATGTGATCCGTAAACTTACCGTGCGCTGCACAAAAGCCTTGACATTTCACTGTAATAGAGGAGTGATTCGGTCGAAGGAGTTGTCTGATCTTAGGAAGCAAAAACTCGGCGTCTGGCGCAAACTCCGTGATAATCGGTCACCAGCAAACCAACATACTTACTCACTCAACCCTCAAAAAATCATATTCGGTTAAGTAACCAAGCTTTTTTACCGATTTCGAAACAAAAATACTGAATGAAGGCACTCTTGCACTCTTCCGCTTCTACCGTCTTAAGTCTGAATCTTCCCACACCATGCCACCCCTTATTGTTAGCTCAATAATTTGACTTCGAGTCGATTAAAGTCGAATACTTGGCGATTGATTTGAGTCTCGAGTCGAGTTCTTCAAAACTTTTAATTCAGCTCAATGTTAACAGCCAAGTTACAATATAAAATTGTACCAGTTCTTGCCACAGAACATGTGTAGAAATAACTGGTCAATCCTCGCTATGTTTCGTTTGTAGGCTAAAAATATAAATTCAAAACTAATTAACTCTTTATATTTTAACACATAAGAATGGAAGATAATATTTTTTTTAATTAATTATTTTATTGATTTCTACAACGCTTCACAGGACAAATTTGAAATACTTGTGATGATGATGCTGTCATCACACGGCTGCCTCACCCCGGGTTTTCGCTCTCTTAATGCTCGCGCATTCGCGCACGCCACCTAGCGGCGAGAGAGGAAGAGACAGTCTCAGTTCTAGCTCGGGCAAGTTTGGAGAAGGTCGCATGAACCGAGCTTTGAATAAACCGAGAATTGCAGTAGAATTTGTCGTTTCCCTTGAGTATCCGGGCACAAGTGAATGAAGAGAGGGAATCTGACAAAAGTTGGCGCCCGAACAGAAGATAGGACTACAGGTAAAATGAACTGTGCGAAATCTGATTGACGATCGAAAAACTTTGTAAAAGCCATGCC
>JAHWFP010048381.1:0-11009 GCA_023313725.1 Lithobius niger | reverse complement strand
TGTATCCAACCACCCATTGTCAATAACGAAATCGTCAAAGGCAGAACGATCCAGCAACGATAGCCTAACAATCAGCAGCAATCCATCATCAGGAACATGCAACAAATGTGTAAACACACTACGGAACAATTCCTAAACAACCAGTCCGTTTATTTCAAAACCAAATGCGAACAGTACAAGTAAATTTCCAAAAAAGACCTCGTGTGCGCGATCTACAATGGCGGACAATGACCACCTGGTGCATGAAGCCCAATCGTTCAAAGTTAAGGCAGACGAACTCAAACGAAAAATGGCAAACTTAAAAGCAAGCATCGCCACGTTCAATATGAGGTTAACGTTTGTGAATTACAACCTATCAAGTTTTTTAAGCGATGACACGAACGCAGTGTCACAACCAGCGGACGTAAACCAACGAGTCGAGGCATGCCACGATCCCAACACCGCCACCACTCCCCGAACCACCGGCAGCATCAAATATAACAGGACCGAGTCTACAATGGCAATTAATTGGACTCTACGTCGGTTTCGAGCGAATCGAGCACTATCGATAGCAAAATCGTGTTGGCACACCAAACCACGAAGCACAAATTCGTGAAGCACACAAACAGCGTATGCAAAAAGACTGGGAGAACCTAGCTACGCCTGGCCAAAGAAAGAGGTCAGCTCCTGTTAAGTGAATCAGTGGCATCTGATATAAGTGCACCACCGAAAACCGTGAAGCCATCGAAATATTTCGCAAACAAGAAGTCGGACATCACAGCCTGTAACAACCCAACTCAAGCCAACCAATGACCGAGCACGTTGTAGAGACGACACACAGGATCTGCGGCAGCACAGTCACCCGACACACTCCGAAAAGACACGATCTGTTCCAAAGCTTACTCGAGCAGTGGACACAAAACGAAGTTCGAGAAGATGCTAAACAAGCCTCATACATCGAGCCACAGTAATTAGGGACGATGGGACAGTCATTCTGGTTAACAAGTCGTGCACCAGCTACCGAGATCGAACCACTGGATCATCACCTTTTGCGGCCTCCGCACCAGGCTGGGGATAGCTTATCTTGACGAGGACGACATGCCACATCATCGCGATGTACCTGGGAAACTAACCTTCGACTTCCTGATGTACGTAACAGATCGTACTCAAGGCAAAAAAGCAGTTCGCTGGACTGAGATCGTCTCATCGACAGTTAGACGACCACCGCAAATACAACCACCAAAGTTCACCCTAAAAAGCCATCGAACTGCCACCATCCATTAGCAACCAGAGCCACACGACAACCATGACACAGCGAAGCACCGTAGGGTTCGCAAGAAAAACCGAACAATCGTCATGTGTCCAACCAGTGCTAAAGTAACGGTAAACGTAGAAGGACTTGGCTCAAGCCATTACTGTGTGAAAAAATGCATCGTAATCACAAACTTTCGTGAGTATGTAACCTGTAAGTACGGTTTAATGCTCTGGGTTTTTTTCTTCTTTTCTTCATGTCAATGTCGTAAATACACAATTTTTAATCAGTGATGCGTCAGAAACTGTAAACTTCGAACTGCTCTACAATCGAGCAACTGACAGCCGACTTAACAAATGCTAGTGACAATTTTATCTTTGTTGGGCCACGAACTGCCGAACAAGTTGCTCAATGCACAGCACTGCACACGCAAATAGTTTTAAGAACCTCAGCAATGATCACCATACTATCATGTGTTTTTTTCTTGTCATGTATAACAATAACCACGGTGGGTCACACAAGCCACCAAGAAATTTTTTGGGGAGTATCTTGGGTCCTGAAATGGAACCAAACATGCACTTTTGGAACGGTATAGAACTGTAGCCTAACTGAACCACTAACACAGTAGCCTAACTACTGTGCAAACAAAACTCGATGGTAGCCTACTTACGCAGTAGCCTACAACCACGATTGCCCACTTGCAACTTTTATGCCAAACTCATGCTGGAAATACAAAACGATTTTGACACCTTAACTAAGCGACCGATTTGATTTTATGTTTTTTTCTTGGGGAACGACTAGAAAAATGTCCACCAATTTGGAATATCGTAAACACGTAACCACCATAACCTATTCGCCTGCATTACATGCAGATTTTATTCAATTTTTTTTTTACTCTATCTATGTGGTTTAAAGTTCTGAATGCTCCTATGTCCAAGTGTTTCTTATGCAATGTTATCTCTAAATTAATCACGAATCGTGCACAAACGAGCACATACTTATATGCTAACCCTATGTAAGAAAGAGATAGGCTAACAAGGTTTTGATTTGTTTTCAATTAACAATCTTCATACGACAGACCTGTATAGCCTACACTACGATATGCTCTTAATGATCAGTGTAATGAATTTTTTAAGCTTGGATTGTAAATAAGGCAGATCATATACCACTGCCTTGCACACTGCACCAGATTGTCACAATTTTAAGAGATAAAGGTAAAAGGAGTTTAACCCTTGCACGATAAACACTCATGTGTACTAATTGTTTTGAATATTGCTTCCTGCACAAGTCCTAGTGGTCACCTATTGAAATGACCTTATGAAATTTTTTTCTCTCGTAACACCAACATTAATATGAAAGTAGTATTTTTTTTATGTACTTATTTGAACCACTGGCCTACCACTGTGTACATAACTAAATGTGAAAACTTAATGAATAATATAACTTGAATTCCGAAGGAAGCAGAATGCTGAATTTTTTTTTTCTTGTTTTCTTTCATGTCTTTGCCAAATGTTTGAGCGAGAGCGTGGTTTAACGTTGAATCTTTCCTGGCGAACGAGAAATATGTTTGGAGCTCTCTCTCAGGATGGCAGATCGTCTTGGTAAAACCTAGAAACTATTGCTTCGGCATCAAACGACTACCTCGAGAGTCGCCAGAACGAGAGTCGGAGCCGAACCCATTACATGACAAACTTTAAACGAACGCCAGGGAGGGTTCAGACGTTGCCTTTAACTGGCACCTGCACACTGACTCAGTTTTAATGCTATTTTTTTTATGTATGTTTTGATGATACGAAACTGACGACGGTAATTTGACGGGGGTAACTGTAAAAAGAATCTCAAACTTGGCTTGGATGGAGAAGTATTCTCTTAGGGAAGAGTGGGAGCGATTTTAACCTAAAACTAGCTCCCTGTGCACGGAGAGCATCACAACCACTCGGTGGCTAGGAGGTACTGAAATTAGGCTAGAATGTAAAAAGAATCCCATGCTTGTTTAGAGTTTCCACTCCTAGAATTTAAAAACTGCACTCACCATGTCGGGGACGTATCATGTAAATTTCAAGTCTTGAATTTTGTGAAATCCCAGCAGGGAGTCATTGTAAAGCATAGCAGCACACACTGTTGTTATGGTAAGCCTATTGATAGACCTGTCTGCATCTCACACAGGTAGTTTGGGTGAAAAACCAAGAGATTGACAGGGAAACGTTGAAATCCTCCACTTGATTTTGGCAGTAGCAGCCAGGCATTGTTGAAAAAGCATGTAAATATCACATGTTTTTTTTTAGTTGTCACACCGTTTCTTGACACTTACCTTAAGAATGGAAAGAAACTGAAGGAACAGCTGATGGGCCGAAAACAAAATGAAAGAGACTGCAACAACAGGAGTACGAGAAATCGACAAGCACAGCTCCAAGAATGTGAACCAGAAGACATAGAGGGAATGCTGAAGGAAGTCCCTAATACGAGAGAAGGAGTGTATAGGATCCCATGTGGTGGGTGTGACGCAACATATATAGGAGAGACCAGAAAAGGGATCCATACGAGAGTAAAACAACACCATGCGTACGTACGAAACAAAGTTGAAACCAGCAGCATAGCCACCCACTGCATGGAGACGAAGCATCCGATTGACTGGAAAAATACCGAGACGCTCCTAATTTCTAACAACAGAAGTGACGCACATCTACGAGGACTGGAGTCCCACGCTATTGTTGAGCACACCAGAAAGCACAAGAAGTTGATGAATTTACAAGGGCCATCAAATCCCACCATTAGCCATTTAATAAGCAGAGAGGTTAGCGCTCACCTAGAAACGCATTGGAACAAGCAACATCGTAAATACGAGAGGCTACGGAAGGCGCCGTTTTTCAAAACACAAAATGAAGACGTAGTTGGAGACGGAGAACGGACTGAAACTTAGTGCCCGAAGAAGACAGATGTGAAGCAGTTATACCACCAAACTTGCTAAAGCTGTCGAAAATTCGCAAGATATTGTGAGATAGAGTTTTGAAAGATCTAATATCTTAACTTGGTGAAGATGAGTGTTAATCAAGTTGGACATAAAGTCTCGGAAAACACACACAGCTACGGAGGGACTGAACAGTGGTACGTGCCAAACGTACAGATGACGGTGAAGATGGAGAGACCTACATTCTGACAGAAACTGTGGCTAACCAAAGGGATCCGCACGCTAGAGAACTGGGCATTGACTACAAAAACCAGCTGTTCTGGTCATTGCAAGCAATGGGGCGTGATGAAATATCCTTTATCAGTTACGACAGATGGGTCTACTAAATGGTTCTGGCAGACCAAAGAGCTCAGCTTCAACACGGGAGAAACATACATTTTAAGGTCAAAGTGCAACACAGCCCTACCCGAAAAAACCAAAGGAGACGGACCACGACATGCGTCCGAACCATGTAATTAAACTGTCTAATGTACTCAGCGAATGAAAAAAAAACGAACTTAGTGGACCAAGTGCATTTGGCAAGATAACCGAACCAACGCAAAACGCATTAACACTAGAAACTTAGGCTTAAGAGCAAAGGCTCAACTTACAGGACACTAAAAAAAAAAATCAGATCAATAATAAAATTAATGCCAATCACCTTCAACTTTAGTTAAGCACACGGTAATTGCATAAAAACAGTGCGCATTGAACATAACCGTAATAAACAGTGCATAATGAACAGAACTGTAACAAACGGTGCATAATGAACAGAACCGTAAAAAAACAGTGCAGGATGAACATAACCGCATAAAACAGGGAATAACGAACGTAACCGTAAAAAAAAATACAGTGCATAATGAACGTAAATAAAGCTTTAGGGAAAAGAGGAATGGCAGGGGTGCATGTTTGCACTCCCTCGGGGGAAGGGAAAATTTAATTCAGGATTTAACTGTTCGAGTACAAGGACCACTGCCCGCTCATGCAATGTTGGGATTGTCTGTAAGAAATGAATGTTGACTGGGAGCTGGGGGGGGGCACGATGCCCAGAGTTTGAAAGGAATTAAGAATTATGAGGCTCGAGCCACCCCTACCAGGTCGAAAGGTATTAAGAATTTTTTTTGAGGGGGGGGGGGGTCGGTGCTGCGAGCTAACTCTTGGGGAGCCTTTTTCAGCGGGTGCTGGGAAAGAATGAAGAGTTTTGACATGCAAAGGAGACAGCTTTAAGGAACTAAGAAAATTGGGGTGCCCAACTCACTGCGGGTTGTGAGGTATTAAAAATAGAATGAACAGTGAGCGGTACCCTGGGGTGAGGTGATCCACACAAGCAAAGTAAGGGACTGGGTCCTCCCTCCTGGCCAGGGGGAGCATTGGGGAAAAGAGCATATGTTTACACGAAGCTGGGTACAGTATGAGCAGAATTAGAAAGGTACATAGAGTGTCTTAACGTGGCGTGACATCTGTGAGGGTTAATGTGAATTCGGCAAATTTGGTAAACACTAGATTGAAACTTGGGTGAAGAGCGAGACTAGGCCTTGGACAATTGGAAACGAGGCACGGCAGCGTAACCACAAACCACAATTGAAACACTGCACCTTGGCAAAATGACCCCTGGACATACTCAAACTCTAAATTAGGTGAAATCTTGTTAAGCACCCGAACTACTGTTTTATTTATTTATTTATTTTTTGGCTAATTGGACAAATTTAGAGATTCGCTTTGTACAAGGTTTACTGCCATCTATTACTTTAAAAATCCACAAACAACCGATTGTCAGAACATTTGTCAACCACTTCGCTTCATTGAATCTGTCGAATCTGCACTAGGCAATATTGACTGTGGTAGCCTATTTTCTCGCAGAGTCTGAAACTTTGGTTGTGATCAATTGAATTTGGACTGCATTGTAGCCTAATTACCAACGACTCTGACTGTGATGTAGCTCTGCATTTTCATCATGACTCGAGTGGCACCTCGGACTGTATTTTGGGGGATTATTTTTCTGGGGGCGGGGACTGTTGGTACAGTGAGTGATTCTGTAGGGAGATGGAGATTGTTGGGATATTGTGCTTGTTTATGTTTTGGGGAGCCCGACCAACTGTAGGAAAAACCGAGACCTTGTTTTTGAGAGGGAGGAAACGTGTGGGGGTGACGTCACCCACACACGGCCTCTCTCGACACACTCTTGCCAGGTGGCGCGCATGTGCAGAGTGGACAGAAGCAGAGAGCGATCGAGAATGGGTGGGACATGACACGTATGACGAGCAGCAATAAAGCCCTTTTGACAACTAGCCTGGCGTGTTATATCCATATCCTTCCCCAGTCAACCATACAATTTTTTAGGAAATAATGCCGTTAAAGGGTACCCATTTAATATTATTTGTAAGAATTCAAACATAATAATCAACATATTACAGAAAAAAATTAATTGAACTAGGAGGTACAGTCAACAATCTATCTTAGGCACTCAACGTTTTAAACCAGACTCCTTGCCGATCTTTCAACTTTTCATCAATTAGGCCTATAACTCATTTGAACGAAAGCACATCCAATCACATTTTGTAGTCAGGATGGTAACAGCAGTTTGGTTACTACACAGAAAAGACACCTAAAGTGGGTCACCAGTACCCCTTCCCTGCATGTGCGCTAAAAATAGAACGTTCCCCCTACGTGACACCGTGAAACATATAATTTTTGGCGAAAAAACGGGGAATTACTTTGGAGAGCTTCAGATAGTTCGTTCACAATCGCTTTGGTTAAAATTACAAATAAAATTATTGTTTTGGCGCCAACAGAATGGATAGTTTATCAGAATTAATGCAAAGAATGATTACAACTGGAATGCTCAGTTTATTTTTTTTAGTAAAGGAATGCAATCCCTACCTAAATAGTAATTTAGTGTAGTATTTTAATAAAAAATTATTTTAAAAAATTGAACGAATAGTTTTTTACGTTTTTTTTTTTTTATCAGATGATTAATCAGTGTTTGGAAAATCGGGATTCCAATGTACGTGTAAGCCTACCTACCGACATCCAACACAAACCCATCCCACACAACCCAACAACAAATCACAAGCTATAGCATACAATTAAGCAGTTTTCAACATCTTATGCCCTCTTGCAAGTCGGGGGATGCTGGTAAATTTTCCTCCACCATACAAGAGACATTGGCTGCCTTGCGTCAATTGTAAGTCTAGTGGAAGTCATGAGCTGGGCTAATTGCTGAACCATGCAGGCATCTGCCTTCAGGGCGGCGACAGGAGGCAAAGAATGATAAACGGTAAACCCCTGGGCTACAGTTTCCCAACTGGCCTCTACAACAACCAGTCTGCATCTGGAATGTAGCCTACAAGCGATATGTTGAAGTTCAGTTCTATGGGCTAATAATTATTCCTCCCAACAATGGATGTTTTTAAAATTCATCCAAAACCACTACTTGCTCACACCGACTAATCAGTGCAACTATATAGTACGGAAATGAGACATAACCTTCTTATAATTACAGTATCAGCCTTGCAAACAAACACCCAAGTAAGTTCAGCTTGCAACTGTGTCCTCCTGGCTGGAACTACTATCCTTCATAATATGCGGTAAGAGCTTTCAGTGAACTATGCTTGATGTTCTATAGTAGCCTGCCCAGGTGTAAAATGTTGCTGGATCTCTTCTAAAGTCTTTCCCTTAGTTTCAGGTACCAATAAAAACACTAGGAATGAACCCAAAAGAGCAACTACACCGTAAAACCAGAACGCCCCATAACTGCCAATGCTGGTCTTAAGATTGACAAAAGTCTTTGTTACCACAAATGCCATTCCCCACGCAAATGCTGTCACAATGCTGCTGGCCAAACCTGAAGCTTGGCTGGGGAAAACTTCGCTCATCATGAGCCAAGGAACAGGACCAAATCCAATATTAAAAGCAATAACAAAAACTACAACACTTAAAACTGGCAACCACCAAATAGCACTACTGTCACGAACATAGTAAAAGGATCCCAGTGCACCCATGCTTATTCCCATAAGAACACTAGACACAAGGAGCAAGATGCGTCGGCCGGCTCTATCCATCAGGAAAAATGCCACTACTGTTGCTCCAGTCATACAGCTGCCAACAATAATAGCTGCATCATGGGAATCCAAAGAATTGCTGGCATTATGGAAAATCGATACAGCATTAAAGATGACAGCGTTAATTCCGCTGAATTGCTGAATCCACATCTCGAGAAGCATAAGGGCCAGAGGGCGAAGAAGTAGTGGCCTTGTGAAATCGCGCAGAACCATCTTAGTTTCTTGGGACTGCGCCAGTTCAATTTCGGAACACTCTGCAACAACGTTTGTTCCAGCACAACGGAGCCATTTCAGAGAATCCAATGCCTCGCTCCGTCGTCTTTTGCGCACCAACCAGGAGGGACTTTCTGGCAAGGGCATCATCAGTACAAGTTGAATTCCAGGGATAAAAGCAAGAACCAAAGCAAGATAATTCCAAGATAGATATTTGCCCAAAATAAATGCAGCCATAATGCCAATATTGATAAACAGCTGGAATGATGCTCCGACAACACCTCGAACTTCGGGAGATGAAATTTCTGAAAGATAAAGGGGCAGGCCGAGGCAGGTCATACCAACACACAAACCAGTGACAAACCGACCAGCGTAGATCATGAACAAGTTCTGCGCACAAATTATGAGAATCCAGCCGAAGCTGTATGGAAGGCAAGTCAACATAATAAATAGCTTACGACCGAAGTAGTCATTAAGGAAACCAGCCCCCAGACCACCAAACAATGCTCCAATTGTCATTAAACTACTAATTAAAGATTCTTCGTCTTCGTTCATATCTACGAATTTGTGGTCTTTCTTCATGTCGGGTACAGCTGGAGAAGTGTACCCCACCACAGATCCCATTGCTATTGGTCCTATACAAGCTATGAATGCTGCGACAAATTGGCGTTTATAGGTCTTGGAGCCAACAACACGGACGTCTTCGCTACTAGTATAGGGGGTGTCTAGGGGAGACGCCAAATGAACATTCCTGGGAGTTGCCATGTTAACAAAAAGAACGGATATTGGTCTGCCTACGTGGTACGTGTACAACTAGAAATCGTGCGTCGGCTCCAACAGTAATTGTTCAGCGTCACCACATGTTTTATATTCTGACATCTTCGCCTAATACCTCACTTGCTGGCACTTTACACACCTAGCACTGTCATCTTCTGAAGTTTATCATCAACATCACGAGATCAGCAACTGTCAACGACGATTCAGATCAGCTGATCTTTAATCTTCTCTTCTCACTAACACCAAACCAAAACAAATATCAACGTCAACGTCGTTAACATCGCGACCGTTCATTCGTTGAGGTCAGTCAATGCGATGTCTGATTGGTTGGCTTTGGCGAATCGGAATGCTGTTTAAATTGATTGATAGGATACAGTCGATGATGTTTATTGGTGGAACCGCAGTAATAGTGCCATCTAGCGGCAAGTGGCAACCAATCGGCTTCTTCGTTATTCGTCTTGCTAGCATACGAAGCAAAGATGGCGGGTTAAAGCTGGAACTGTTTGTTTTGTGCTGGTTTTGCTTTCTCTTGGCTGCTGCAGGTATGGCTGAGCATGGGTTTGGAGTAATGATGTTATGTCGGCTCTAGGACTGGATTTAGTGAATCTAGATTTATGTAGCCATATGCGAGAAGTAAAGCACCTCTCCAGGTACCATTGTAACTAGATGCTTTCGTTTGTTTGTTTCGGAGCCATGTTGTAAATTCTTACGATGCCGATTTTATGAACATCACTCAGTAAATTAGTACGGTAGTAAGGAGAGTTATTCAGCCACCCAGGCTGTAACTTAATTTGTCAATGGCTGTGTACCGCATAAGAAAAATGGCAAAATTTGCCAAATTGCCAAATGCAGAGTGAAGGATTCAAGGATGTGGATTTGGTGTGTGTATCGGTTTGGGACACGCTAACATTGGCTATTTTCTTTTTGAGTTTGTTCAAATTTTGTGTCAGGGGGAATTTGGTGCGTGAAAGAAATGAGTTGGAAGATGAAATTCCTACCATAAATACTGTATTTTGGAGGTATAATGGAGAAGCATAGCACTACGACAAGGGGTCATGAACAGAAATTGCAGCTCCCGTACGCTAGGGGTAAGACTTTGGTGCGACCAAAATAATTCTTAAGTATTCGCACAATAAACACTTGGAACTCTCTTCCCAGCTATCTTACGCCTACGGGCGGCACCAACGCAACTAAATGAAAAACTGATTACGATAGATGGTCCAAAAACCTGTGATCTGATTGCTTCCTGCTCCCCTTCCAGCCTCACAACCACTTTGCTTTGGCTGTGTATCTTTAATGTTATGTTACTGCTTAAGGAGGGGGTGAGGGATGATCATCTAACTGGAAAATCGCATAATTGGAAGAAGGCATGTGCAATGTGCAGTATAGCAATATAATAACGGGAAATCGTCTAACACGAAATTCGATAATCATAAACTCGCTCGCACTCTGCGGCTATACATATGACATCAGAAACCGCAGCTATCTTATTGCCCAGTTTTGCATTTAGGCTGGTTCCAAATTATAGTAAATTGCTTTTATATATTGTTGATTAACATTGAAAATTCCTTGCGTAGACATGGTACTACGTTCAAATTGTACAAACTGTAAATAAGAAAACCTCAAACAATTAAAAGAAAAACACCTAGCCTATTTATACTTGAAAATGGGCATTTTACGTTGAGGTTTCGTAAGCATAGTGTTCAAGTATAAAAGGTTTAACTCACTCTTGAAACTGGTTTTGCACGTCGGCGAATTTTCGATCCTTTCCGCGGATCTT
>JAHWFP010048380.1:22585-34320 GCA_023313725.1 Lithobius niger | reverse complement strand
CCAGGATTTGTTCCTACACGTCGCGAATAGTTATCTTCTGATTAAAGACAGGTTACTGAATGCCGACGGTTCTAGTTTTGCTGATGCGGACGTAGTGTCTCTCATCAATAATGGTTCCATGTACCTGTTTTCCAGCATTAAATATCACTTGGGGGATAAACTAGTGGACGAGTTAAATTACCCCGATTATGGGACTCTCATGAAAGATCTCCTTGCGTACGGTTCGACCGATCAAGTGTCATTGCTGGGGAACTTCTGGGCGTTAGATGCGGCAGAATCTTCCGCGGCCAGTTTAAACGATAACATCGGATTCAAATTACGGCATTCCATCATCGTGAAGGAAACGACTCCTAAAGGAAGCTTCTCATTCGCCATTCCCTTAAAACACTGCATGGGATTTTTCGAAAATTATGACAAGATGCTGTACGGTGCCAAGCATGTCCTAACGTTGTCTAGGACGAGCAATGACGACGCTGTATTCAGGGCAGCGGTTGGGAAAGTCGAATTGAGTAGCGTTTCGTACCATGTACCGCACGTAACCACATCCTACGAACAAAAACTCAGGCTTTTTAGTTACATAGAAGGTGGGATGAACGTGGACTTGGGTTTTAGGCACTGGCATTACGATAGTTGCGAACTTCCTCAGAGCACTAGTTTCACATGGCGCGTGCTTACTACTTCGGCCGTTGAAAAATCGAGATGGGTTATTCTAGCTCTTCAGACTAATAGAAAAGATGCGCAAACTAAAAATCCAGCCGTATTCGATCACTGCATTCTTCAAGACGCTCACGTAACTTTAAATTCCGAACGTTACCCGTTCTTGGATTTGAACGTAAATTACGCTACTGGAGAATACTCGATCCTGTATAGAATGGCTCAAGAGTTTAGACGCGCTTTGTACAATGTCGGGGACTTGTGTATCGATTCGGTGCAGTTTAAAAAGACGTATCCTCTAGTGGTTTTGGACTGTTCCAAGCAATCGGAGAGACTTCAGTCTGGCATAGTCGACGTGCAAGTAAAGTTGAAATTTAACGCCACGGTTCCAGCTAACATGACGTGCCACGCGCTGTTGATCGGTGATAGAAAAATGAGTTTAAAATTGGATAAAGGCAAAGTCGAAGTGATTTATTAAAAAAAGAGAGATGGTGAAACAAAAACGAAAACAAGTAAAATCGGAAAGAAACGGAGCGGGGTAAAAAGAAAAAAGATCGCGAAACAAGGTGGGTTTTTACCATTGTTGGCATTGTTGGGACCCATCTTAGCCGGTGTAGGTGGTCTAGCCGGAGGTGCCGCATGTATCGCCGCTGCATTTAAAAAGAGCCAGAACGATGCTAAGGTAATGGAAGAAATGGTGAGACATAACAAGAAGATGGAGGGTTCGGGGATGAAACGTAAAAAGAAAAAAAAGCGAATCGTGGCAGAGGCCTATTTCTAAGGCCAGTGAAGGTCTGATCAATTTTACTAAACCGTTAACGAATCTCGATTTAAACAGATTAGTCAAAGTTTTGAAAATTCCTAAATTTCAGAGGTACTTTTAGCAAGGATCGTCTGCCGTTAAAACCTAAACCTCGTGGCGAATGCGGCATTGTTAATCTCGAAATTTTCACGATGGAAACGGAAGTCATTGGGTGGCTTACTCGACAGTTACTGACATACCCTGTTAATTCGACAGTTTCGGCAACCTCGAACCACCGACATCCATTTCGGAGTATTTCGGTCCCGTTAAATACAATTACGACAGGGTGCAAAATTTTAATCACACATTGTGCGGTCATTTCTGTTTATTTTGTGTAAGTTTCTCGTGCAAGGGATATGATTACGAAGATATTTTAAGACGGTTAGCTCTTTAACCCCATTGTTCTTCGTATGGATCGATGGGTCTCTGCTTTGACCTTGGTATACAACGAGTCTTGGTTAGGTATATATCTATATGGTAATCTTTATCGTCCGTGCTTGCTGTATCAGCCATTACATAAATCGCGTTACCATCGCTCACGATGATTGGTATTTCCGTTATACTTAAAGTTGATGGTTGGAGAAGTCTCTCGAAATCGTGATAAACTTGAAATCCTTTGTTTTCGGGTACACTTTCTGACAAATCAAAAAAAGAGTTATTAAACACCGAATCTTTATATCTGGAGGGTTTGAACTATTTATATAGCGTCTGCTACTTCCTATATTCATTCCCAGGATATACCAACTCGATATTGATAAGTAGTATTGTCGAGGATAGTTATTGTTACACGTGAAAAAGTGACCTTTAGGGTAAGGACTAGTTCCACGAAAAGTAACTATACAGTCGATACGTGGATTTATATATCTTTCCATCACAAAACCGACGTTGTCAAAATGAATCCTGGCTTCTTCCGCATCTGGTGGGAGTTTTTTTCTACGTTTAAAGTAACAATTCGACTATCGACGTAACCCTTAGTAGCCACATCATGTTCCGCGGTTGGAGGGAGCGTAAATTTGATTCGTCTATTTTTTGCATCGAGTACCCCATCCTTGTCCTCGTTCAACGCTGTTTGAAGTTTGTCTATTTCGTAGGCATCTGTAATAACCTCGAAGAAATAGTCTCTATTAACAGCTTCCGAAGGGCTTTCGGGGCTCGCCAGGTTACTAATTCGTTTATTTTTTTGCGTCGAATATGTCGTGAGAGTCCATGATCAAGGCATTATCGAGTTTGGTTTCCACTTCGTTTATAACGACAAGCTTCGCGTCGACATATTCTTTATTCACCGCATCTTTAGATTGTGCGGGGGATGCCAGATCCTTGATTCGTCTATCTTTCGCGTCGAGTTGACCATCGGCACTTTCCTCCAAAGTAGTTTTTAAATTTTTTACATCTATCAACTGAGAATAAGTCACCGCATCTTCGGGATCTACACCAGCACCTAGATTTGTTAAGCGATTCATTCGCATGTCCGATACAGTTTTTGAATCAACGTAATCCTTACTCGCCGCATCCTTAGATTGCGAGGGAGTTTCGAGATCTTTAATACGTTTCTTTTCAGCGTTAAAATGTCCATCCGCATCTTTCTTCAATCCTACGTCGGCTTTAAATTTTTTTACTTCGTTTTCTAATTCGGTAAATTGGGAATAAATTACGACATCTTCGGGTTCTGTAGCAGCTCCGACTTTAGTAAGTCGCTTATTCTGCATATCGTAATCATGGTTCAGGTCTAATATAAATCCTATACCCGGAACCCCTTTCACAGCTTTTTGCGTTCGTTTCAAAGATTGTCCAAATTTATTAACCGGCATTTTAATGATTCTTTTTTTTATATATAAACAAAAGGAATAAGAAATGTCTCATTCTACCTGGTATGGAAATCTTTCGAGTCTATTGCAATCAAATTCTCTAGAAGTTAAGACGGAAAATGCGACGAATTTAAAAAATGGAGTAAAGTACATCTTATCTCCTTCTTTAGAATTCGAAGATTTAAAAGGAATAGGTTCTCCCATTTTTAACAAAGATTCCAGGTGTAAGGGATGGATTTCTCCGTCGACCCCCGAATCTCAAACCGCGATGAAAAATCTTAAACGATACATCTGCGAAAAATTAGAAATTGAAACCGACGAGCAGAAACCCGTTTCTCTGACAATTTTCAGTTACCCAAATTACTCGCACCCAGCTTCCACCTGCTACCCATTTTGTCAAAAGGCAGACGGTGAGTCAGATAAGCCGCTGTGTCTCAGAACGTGGGTGTACAACAACATCCACAAAACTAAAGGAAAACTTAACAAAAATGTTATAGAAAAACCGTGGTTAACTTGGCTCCGTGAGGAAGTATGTCCTTGTCGGAAGTTAGTGGTAAAATTAACTCCGTGTACATCAGCAACGACTCTCCCAGAACCGTAAAACTTTGGTGTAACGTAGATTACGGTGTCGTCGAATCTAATACATTCAACGAAAAGTTTTCGAACAAAGACTTTATGAATTTGATTTCTGAATAAGAAAAAAACGATGGATATTCAAAATTACGATTTCTTCGTGCCGATCAAGAAACCCAAAAATCACCCATTTCTTCCTTCAAACATCAGATGCCTGATTATAGGACCGACAAACTGCGGAAAGACGAACTTACTCTTTAATTTTATCTGTAATGAAGGATGGTTGGATTACGACAGATTATACGTGTACAGCAAAACTCTGTGTCAAGCGAAATACCGAGCTTTACAGTCTATATTTTCTGAAATTGAGGGAACCGTAGGGCGGGAGATTGCGAGTTTTCACGACTCTCAAAACGATTTAATTCCTCCCGAGGAGTTGGACACCAAGTTTCGTAATCTCGTGGTTTTTGACGATGTTCGTTTAGACAAATAAAAAACATAGAACATTACTTCGCTCAAGGCCGTCATTTTAACGCCGACGTTTTTTATTGCAGTCAGTCTTACACCAGAATTCCCAAACAAGTGGTTAGAGATAATGCCAATTTATTAATCGTATTTCCCGTGGACGATTTAAACCTGAAACATTTATACGAAAATCACGTCGGTCCTGACATGGAATTTCCAGAGTTTAAAACGTTGTGTAGAAAGTATTGGGACGATCCGTACGGGTTTTTATCGATCGACAAAACGTTAAATGAGGGACGTTATAAACGTACGTTTTCGTTCAATGACAAAAGAAAGAAAAAAAGATAACATGGAAAAGAAGCGTGAAATAGTAAATCTCAAAAAACGTTTACGGGAAAAATTTTTGAATCAACGTTTGGACGAACGAGATCAAGAAGAATCTTTACAAGAATTTTTTAAACCCGTCGTTAGTACTTTGAAACCTACCGTTCTTAATCCACCACCACCCGTAACGAGTCCTGCTAACCCTATTGCTGGTTTTCCAACGAGAAAACGACTAAAACGTATACGAATTATTACTCCCATAAAAACCTTATAAATCCAAGGATGAAGATGATGAAGAGTGGGAAACCACGGGGAAGGAGACGGAGAAGTTTGAATCGCCAAAACCTTCCGTCGAGCATTCAACTCCGATAGAGCGATCCCAATATTTCCGAATACTCGACTCCAGCTACGCGAACCGAATACGCATCTATCAGTATGGGTTTGAAAGTTACCCCCACACTTTCGGCAATACAAAACAGATGCGTGTCGACGCCTCCAGAACTTCCAAATTTCCCAACCCTCAGATCTTTGGATAGTCTGTTACCTGGCCAAGTCATAGGCCAAACGGCGAAATATTTCCTGATGAAATTATTTGAAAATCCCAAAGAGACCGATCCTGTCTTCGGACTGCAATACGACATGAAAACTGGAGAAATGAGCATCGCTAATAAACCCGTAAAAATATTTGAGAATGACATAGTGGTCGGTGGTAATCAGTACGCGGGAAAACGAGGACTTTGGAGTTTGCTGGTTTTTAAGGATTTGAAGGAACCGTCGTACGCTCCCGAAGTCAAGGCGAGTTACGCTTCTCTTTTAAAAAACACTCACGCTATCTACCAAAACAACGATCCGGGCACTCGAAAACCTAAGTCGAATCGTAGTGCCAAGTACGTGTCGATAATCGGTCCTATCTGGGAGGATATGAAAACGAAGAAAAAGGGAACTGGTATGGTAAAAAAAAAAGGGAGCAGGGTGGATTACAGGTACTACGATGATCCTAACGATCTGGTCGAAAGACTGAGGCTTTTGTACGGGTCAACCCAAGCGAATCACGACGGTCACAGGAACGAAATGATAGAAATTTTATCGGAATTGGAACAACGGAGGGTCATTACCGCTAGAGAAAAAAAGAACGCTTATCAGAATTTAGGTTTACGATAAAAAAAATGTTGTGTAATAAAAAAAAGACGCCAAGATGAAGTTTTACGTGAAATGTAAACGATCCACGCCTACCCGGCCCGAACCTCCTACTATTATTATATCGAAAAATAACAGAAGTATGGAAGTCTACTTTTGCAAAGTGTGCGGAACGAAAAGAGCTTCCTTCATCAAGTCTGGGAAAGGAATCGTAAATAAAATCGTAGACCATTTACCAGTAGAAGTACATTTACTCGGATATAAATATTGCGGACCAGGAATAAAACTAAATCAGAGATTAGCTAGAGGGGATCCTGGAATAAATAAACTGGATGAGGCGTGTAAAGAACACGACATCGCCTACTCAAAAAGTTCAAATTTAAACGAACGGCACGTCGCCGATGAAATTCTTATATCTAAAGCTCGAAAAGTACGTAAGGATCCTTCTACCTCTTGGAAAGAAAAATTAGCCGCTGCGATCGTTAAAAAAATCAAGGGGACGAAGCTCAAGTTCGGAATGGGAAGAAAAAAAAACGAAATAGATCAACTCGTAAACGAACTCCACAAACCGACGCGGAAACATTTTCCGAGGCGGAAAGTGATTGTGCGGAGTCTGAATGATCTATGGCAAGCGGACTTGGTGGAAATGATACCTTACTGTAACGTTAATAAAGGATTTCATTACCTACTGACTTGCATTAACGTCATGTCCAAGTTTTCTTGGGCCATTCTCCTTAAATCAAAATCTGGTGTAGTCGTTACGGAAGCTTTTAAGAAGATTCTTGAAGGAACGACACCCCCTAAAAATTTACAAGTTGATTTAGGTAGTGAATTCTACAATAAAAACTTTGAAGCGCTCGTTAAGCGTCACAACATCAACCTGTACTCTACCCACTCTGAGAAGAAAGCGAGCGTGGTAGAACGTTTCAACAGAACGCTGAAAACTCGCATGTGGAAACAATTCACGAAGCAGGGGAACTATCAATGGGTAGACATTATTGATGAGTTAGTTTTTACGGTACAATGACACGGTTCACTCCGTAACTAAACTAAAACCGAGGGAAGTAACCAAACGTCACGAATCGTCACTGAAAATTAAACCGAAACAATCGTTGAAAAAACCCAAATTTGTCGTAGGAAATAAAGTCAGAATTTCTAAAGTTAAGAAAATTTTTGATAAAGGGTATTTACAAAATTTTACTAATGAAGTTTTCACGATCCGTAAAGTACAAAAAACCGAACCCGTTACTTATCTATTAAAAGACGAATTGAACGAACCGGTGCTCGGAGGTTTCTACGAACAAGAAATTAAAAAAACTCTCGTTCCCGATTTATTTTTAGTGGAGAAAGTATTAAGACGAAAGAAAGAAACAGATGGAAAAATGATCTATTTCGTTAAGTGGAAGGGATATGATTCAAAATTTAATAGTTGGACGGATAATATTAGCAGTTTATCCTCTTAACCACTCAAACTTCTATTATCGGTCTAAAATGCACTCGTCAAGAAATTTTTTCCCAACTTTTTGTTCCTCAATATAAAAAAAGGATAAAACATTTTTGTTCCTCAATATTTCTTTTTAAAAAAATATATATTATCGGTCTAATATGAACTCGTAAATGGTTCAATAAAATTTTTTCCCATCCTTCCAACTTTTTGTTCCTCGATATAAAAAAAAGGATAAAACATTTTTGTTCCTCAATATTTCTTTTAAAAAAAAATATAAAAATTTAAAGTTGTACCGTACATTTTTATTCCTCGTTATTTAAAAAAAGGATTTCTCGTTTCAGAAATGGACATTAAAACAATTTTCACCTGCATTTATTGCCGAGAAACTTTCCATACACAGCATCTGCTGCGAAACCATCTACGTTCGAATCACCCCTCTGACTGGGAAGAATGCGCTTGTTTCGTAGACGATTTACCCAATTATCTCAACAATCACTGCCTTTCACGAACGCATGGACTTTGTCACCGAAGATACGAAATGCCACTGTCGGAAGAATTCGGTGATCCACTTCGCTTCTTCCTGTCTGCACGCATGGCTTTGCAAAATCTGCTAGTAATTTGTCTGGAACAGATGGTTAATTGTAAGGTGCAGCTTTGTTTAGGAATCGAATTTTTTAGAAACGAGACATTATCGGAGACTGGTTTTTGGTCCAGATATTCGAAATTATACAACTTGAACGCCATTCCAGCTGTATTGGACGAAGCATTCCGTAAAATTCAAGAATCCATCGACGTTTATGCCAGGGAAGGAAGTGGTTGGGCTATAAAACGAATCACCAACTAGATCATCAGAGTGGCGGAGTATCGACCGATGCGAGCTTCGTCGTATATTCTACTCCCTAGAAAACTCGAGGCCAAGGCGAAATCGTTGGTAAACGTTCAAAATCTAAACGATTCAAAATGTTTTCTATACTCTACGCTATCGTCGGGTTTGGGGTTACACAGCACTAACCCCGAAGATTACGAAGGGATTGAAGACATGCTCGACACTAGCTCTCTCTCTTACCCAACCAAGTTCGAGGAAATTGAAAAGTTTGAAAAGCTGAACGATCTTTCGATCAACATCGTCGGTTTTAACGATGACGAGGGATTGTACCCGCTCAGAGTTTCCAAGAACTACGATGGACTACCCATCGACCTTCTCTCGTTGAGTAACGCGGACAACACCCATTACTGCGGCATTACGGACATCGCTACGTTTTTACGATATCGAGGCTCGGGGACTAACGCCAAATACTATTGCCGAAACTGTTTCGCAGGATTTGGAATGGAGTGGATGCTTTTAGTTCACCGAAACGAATGCGTCAAAATCAATCCTGCGCAAGCTCTCCGATTTAAAGCTGGAGGAGACAACTTTCTCGAGTTTCAACATTTTAACCGTCAAACCCCCTTTCCTCGGATCATCTATGCCGACTTCGAGTGTCTACTCCTGCCAATCCACACCGCTCAACCGGGACCATCGACGAGCTCGACCACCCGAATTCATCGACATTCACCTTGCAGCTTCGGTTACGTCGTGATCGGTCAGAATGGGGAGATCGTTTATCGAGATTACTACTTGGGAGAATATGCGGTGGAAGTTTTTTATAAATGCATGAAGAAAGAAGCGCGACAATATAACGAGTTGTTGAAAAGAATGCTACCCCTCAATCTTTTCCCAGCCGAACAGGTCAGTTACGAAGAAGCCAAACTCTGTCACTATTGCGGAAAACCCCTCCCGTTTTGGTTTCGAAAGGTGACCCCAACACTAAAGTTAGGGATCACTGTCATATTAGCAGAAAATATAGAGGACCGGCTCACTCGAAATGTAATCTCAATGCTTGAGAAAAAAGAACCATCCCAGTCGTATTCCACGGTCTAGAAGGGTACGACATGCATCTTCTCGTACCCGCAGTGCACATGTTTAAGGGTGAGGTAGACGTTATTGGTCGGAATGCCGAGCGTTTTCAAAGTATGACGATCAAGAGGTTAAACAGCGGGATAAGCCTTCGATTCATAGACAGCGTGAATTTCCTTAAAGCTTCGCTGTATACTTTGGTCAAACACCGCAAGAGCTTCCCGATTCTCGAGGCGGCTTTGGACTCTGGTTTAAAATCCTCTTGGTTCGTCGAAAAAACCGCGCGAGAGAGCGTTGTAGATCTGCAGACCCGGAAGGGCGTTTACCCCTACGAGTACGTTACCGACATGTCGTTCTTCGAAAAAGAAGAGCTTCCCTCTCGAAAATGCTTTTTCTCTCAACTGAAGGACAAAGAGTTGGCGGGTGAGGAGTACGTGAGAGCGCTCAACCTGCGGCTCAAGATAAAAGTAAAGAAATTCGGCACCTATCACGAAATCTACCAGATGACCGACATTTACCTACTCGCGGACATCTTCGAAGATTTCAGGAAAATATGCCTCGCCAACAACAAGTTGGATCCCTGCTACTATATCTCTACTCCGGGATTTAGTTGGGCGGCACTGTTGAGAATGCAGGAATCCAAGTTGGAGTTGTTTTTACACTCGGGAAAACACAACATGATAACATCTGGCATCAGAGGCGGCGTGTCGTTAATTTGCAAGAGATATTCGAAGGCGAACAACAAACATCTGGCCAATTTCAATCCAGGCAAACCCTCCATTTACATAATTTACTTGCATATGAATAACTTGTACGGTTTCGCTATGAGAGCTCGTCTCCCATACGACGGATTCCGCTACTTGACCAAGGAAGAAATTCGGACCTTGGACATTGACACCGTGCCGAACGAAGCGGATGTTGGATATATACTCCAAGTCGACCTAGAATATCCCGCAGAGCTTCACGACTCGCATAACGACTATCCCCTAGCTCCAGAGAAGCTCGAGATCGGGGAAGACCTCGTTTCACCCTTTTCCCGAAAACTAGCGGAAGACATCAATCACGACATCAAACCTTCTACCAAACTCGTGCCGAATCTCCTGCACAAAAAGAACTACGTCGTTCACTACCAAAATTTGAAGTTCTACTTACATCACGGATTGATTCTTCGTCGCATCCGAAGAGTACTGAGCTTCAACCAGAAACCCCGGATGGAGGGGTACATCAATTTCAATACGGAGAAAAGGCAGCAATCGACCGCACCCTTTGAAAAGGATTATTTTAAACTGTTAAACAACTCGGTATTTGGCAAGACGGTGGAAAATAAGCAGAAGCGAGTCAACGTGAAACTGTGCACCGATCCCAAGAAGGCTGTCAAGTACACCTCTCAACCACATGCGGATTCGTTCGAAATCCTTAACGAACATTTAGTGCAGATCAACCGCAGAGTCAGGAGCGTCTGTTGCGATCTACCGACGTACTCGGGGTTCAGTATTCTGGAACTGTCAAAACTGGCCATGTTCCGCTTCCACTACGAATACGTTAAACCCAAGCACGAGGACCGTGCCAAACTCCTGTTTACCGACACCGACAGCCTTTGCTACGAAGTGGAAACGGACGATGTGTACGAGGATATGAGCGAGACCGTGAACGTTTCGATACCAGCAATTATCCGAGAGATCATGCCTTGTACTCCAAAGCAAACAAACAAGTCCTGGGGAAGATGAAGGACGAGATGGGTGGCGTTCCCATCTTAGAATTCGTGGGTTTACTATCCAAAATATACGCCATTAGAGCGCAGAAAACGAAGACGTCCATGAAGGCTAAGGGTATCCAGACATCTTTCGTGAAGAAGCACTTGGACTTTGAGGAATACGAATCCGCTCTGAGAACGCCACTGCCCGCACCGAAAGGAACCTGGACTAAAATTGCCAGCTCGAAACACGAACTAAGCACGGTGAAAGTGACGAAATCCCTCCTCTCGGCTTACGACGATAAGCGTTTTATCCTAGACAATGGGGAAGATACGCTAGCTATCGATCATCGAGATTCTGGTACGTGGCGAGAGTACGAAGACAACTTCGACTCCGACGTAGACGTCATAACCGACGAGGAAGAGGAGGAGAGAGCGAGTTTAGCGTTCATCTCGAAGGAGAAGGAGGAGTTGAACGATGCTGAACGAGAGGAGGAGCGGATTAGATCGGTACGACGATCCGCGGTACTAGAGAACCGCAGGATAAAGCTGAACGATCTCGCGGCGTGGAAGGAAAAAAGAAAAAGCTATGCGAAGAATGTTGGATAGGGAAAGACGGGCCACGATGTGTCCGGAACTGAAAAAGGCCAGATTAGAGAAAAATGTTGCTTGTATGAGGAAGGCTCAAGAACGAGAGTTTGAGGAGGAAAAGAAAGCAAGATTGGAGAAAAAGGCTGCTAGTATGAGGAAGGCTCAAGAACGAGAAACTGAGGAGGAAAAGAAAGCCAGATTGGAGAAAAAGGCTGCTAGTATGAGGAAGACTAAAGAACGAGAGACTAAGGAGGAAAAGAAAGCCAGATTGGAGAAAAAGGCTGCTAGTGTGAGGAAGGCTCAAGAACGAGAGTCTGAGGAGGAAAAGAAAGCCAGATTGGAGAAAA